>VMDO01012080.1:10683-63833 GCA_007922755.1 Pedetes capensis | reverse complement strand
ATTTGTGTCTAATGCATTAAACCTATTTTTGAGGTGGTCTCTGAACTCAGGTGGGATATACTCAAGGTCATACCATGGCTCTCGTATACTTATTCTAATTTTCTTCAGCTTCAGTTTGAACTTGCATATGAGAAGTTGATGGTCTGATCCACAGTCAGCACCTGGTCTTGTTTTGACATTTTGTACAGAGCTTTTCCATCATCTCTTTCCACTTATGTAGTCAAGTTGATTCCTGTATGTTCCATCTGGTGAAGTCCGTGTGTACAGTATCCATTTATGATGTTGAAAAAATGTATTTGCAATGAAAAGGTCATTGGTCTGACAAAATTCTATCATGTGATCTCCAGCTTCGTTTCTGTCACCAAGACCATATTTTCCAACTACTGAGCCTTCTTCTTTTTTTCCAACCTTTGCGTTCCAGTCACCAGTGATTATCAGTATGTCTTGATTGCATGTTTGATCTATTTCAGATTGCAGAAGCTGGTAGAAGTCTTCCCTTTCTTCATTTGTGGCCTTAGTGGTGAGTGCATAAATTTGAATAATAGTCATATTAACTGGCCTTCCTTGTAGGTGTATGGATATTATTCTATCACTGACAACATTGTATTTCAGGACAGATCTTGAAATGTCTTTTTTGATGATGAATGCAACCCCATTTCTCTTTAGTTTATCATTCCCAGCCTAGTAGACCATATGATTGTCTGACTCAAAATGGCCTATGCCGATCCATTTTAGCTCACTGATGCCTAGAATGTCAATGTTTATGCGCTCCATTTCTCTTTTAACAATTCTAATTTTCCTAGATTCATACTGCGTACATTCCATGTTCCAATTATTAATGGATGTTTACAGTTGTTTCTCCTCATTTTGAGTTGTGCCACATCAGCAAGTTGAGCACCCTGGGGTTTTGCTCCATTTCCGTCATCATGGTAGACTCTACTTAGAGGAGACAACTCTTCCCCAGTTGTCTTTTGAGTACCTTCCAACCTGGGGGCCTCATTTTCCAGCACTATTTCTGACAGTGTTTCTTTGCTATCCATAGGGTTTTCAATGGCTAGTTGTTTCGGGAGTGGCTCACCAGGTCCTACTCCCTAGTCTGTCTTAGTCTAGAAGCTCAGCTGAAAACCTGTCCATGATGGTTAACCTTGCTCATGTCCGAGGTTACAGTGGCAGAGCTCTCAGCCTCATTGCAACACCCAAGCCCCCACAGTGAGGCAAACTGACAGACGTGTGGGGGCGGAAGAATTATTTAGAAACATTTTGAGTTTTCCAAAATAACAAGATCTGCATACTTTTGAATCTGATATTCTTTTCTTTTACCATAAGATAATTTAAGCTTAATTATAATTTTACAAGATAAATGATTGGAAGTGGTACTGATAAGTGAAGATGAATTTTGAAAACCAACATAACTTGCTTCATTCTGGATTAAAGTTAAATACAAAAATTCTGAGATTGATTGAAATCACTTTAAATTTTATTGGCTATTCAATTCAACAAACCTCTCTGACACTGGGTTCTCTATCCATGTTTTTAAAAGAAAACATGAAGACCATTTAGATATACTACATATTGTCCCATTCAGGTATGACTGTCATCTGTTTTACCTATTTCAGATAACGTAACAAGCAAAAAGCAAACTCATTTGTCAGGTTAAACATTTTAAGAATTAATATGCATATTATTCATCAAAATATTTAAAAGTGGATTTAATGAGGAAAAATCACCATTTCAGTCATAACTTTTTATTAATGTATAGCTTGAAATGACAGATAGGAAGGAGTGGAAGAATGATTCTCTACATTATCCTTTTATTTTATTTTATTTTTTTTTTCAGTACTTGGGGATTGAACCCAGGGACATACTTTGTAAGTGTTCCACCACTTGGTTGTAGCTCCAGCCCATTTTTTAATTTTTATTTTGAATCAGGCCTCACTATATTAGGCAGATTGCCCCTGACACTGAACTCAAGATCTTCCTGCCTGGACCTCCCCAGCTCACTGGGATTATAGGCATGTGCCACTGTGCCCAGCTGCAGCACTTATTTTGAATTTTAGATGAAGACCATATGAGACTCTTATAATTCTTTTTCTATATGGTTGTGAAATTTGGTCTTCTCTTTAATATATATTCTAATTTTTATTGTCTACTATTGTACTGTTACATTTTAAAAAGCCTACTATGAGAGATTAAAAATTTAATAATGTGAAAGCTAGTCTTTGATTAAATATAGTTTGAAAGGCAGTCTTTGATTTTCTATCCAAATTCTGGACTTTACTTTTACTCCAAGTCCCATCAACTTCTCTGAATTCAAATCTCATGTCTAATGTTGCAGCTTAGGCCAAGTAATATTCTCTGTGAACTAAATCTCCTTCTTAATTTCATTTCTAAAATCTTGCACATACTGCATGGCTTTGTCTACATCTTTTCTTTCAGAAACTTGCATGAAATATTAAGGACATATGTGCAAGTTTGAAGATGACATAGGTTATCTTGCAACACAGGTTTTCTAAAATATACCTAAAATGTGTATTTTTGTGTTTGAAATTATAATATATATATATATATATATATATATATATATATATATATATATATATATATTTTTTTTTTTGGTACTGGGGGTTGAACCCAGGGCCTTGCACTTTTGTAGGGCACTGCCTAGAGAGGCAGTTTGCCCCGGGGCCTATCTAGGCCCCCTGGAGGACTGAGGCTTATTCCCCAGGCAGTCACCTTTGCCCTACATCTGGGAACTCAGGGTCATCCAGCTCCCCAAGATGGCTCTGGCATCTATTCCCTTGCCTCAGTCCCCTCGACACTGATTGGCTGTTTCCAAACTCCAGAACGGCTCCTGATTGGACTGTTGTGGAACCACCCCTGATTGGCTACTTTTACAAAACCAAATTTGAATATCTCCTCTGGTTGGCTGAAACCTGTATGGGGTGACTGCCTCTGATTGGTCCCTGGAGAGCTCCAGAAGAGTATACAAGGGCGGTACACAGAGCAGTCAGGGTCCATTCCATTGACCAGGACAGACAAGGAAGAAATAAAGAGCTGTTGGAGCCCAGCACTCAGAGTCAGTGTCTTCATGGGAAGAAAAGAAGCAAGGAGCTTCATTGGGCAGAAGCCTCTGAGCCTGCTTTTCTCAAGGCTTCTCAGAGCAGCTGTGGTCATAAGCCTCCTTTCTGGGCAGCGCAGCTCCTGGGTGCCTGGCTCTCCGTCACCAGAAGACGGGTCTTTGGCTGCCGGTTCCTGCTCACAGCCAGAGAGAGTCCAGTGGCAGGGTGATGCCCCACACACTTGCATAATTTGCAAGTGCTGGGCCACTGAGCTGGGCCCCCAGCCCAATTAGTTTTACTTTTTGTGACAAGGTGCAGACTGCCTCTAGTCTTAAACTTGTGATCCTCATGCCTCTGCCCCCTGAGTTGCTGGGATTACAGGTATGTACCACCACCTCACCTGGCGGAAAATATTTTAAACCTTCAAATTATAGAAGTCATACCAATGAAAAATTAAGTGGCAGGCATATGTAGTTTTTCAAATCATTGATAAAAATATAAGAAGCAAATACTAGATAAGATATCACAAAAAAATTCAATTATGTAAAGACTTAAAAGATGTTTTTGGTTATGAAAACATTTATAGGATTTGTATTGAAGTATATAATAGGTAACTATAGTAAACTGTGTAATGATTTCCCCCCAAATATCCATTTCTAATGCCTAAAACTTGTCAATGTTACATTATATGGCAAAGTGGACTTTATAGATATGACTAATGTTAGAAACCTGAAAGGAGTGATTGTTGTTTTTGTTAGATGCCATGAGTCAGGTCCAGTTCATGTTGTTGTTGTTGTTAGATGCCATTGAGTCGGTATCCAACTCATAGCAACCCTCATAGGGTTTTCAATGGCTGACTGCTTCGGGTTGCCTTGGGAGTGGATTTCCAGGTCCTTCTTCCATTTTTGCGGTGCTGGGAATTGAACTCTGGACCTCAGAGACTGCAGCACAGCGCTCTACCAACTGAGCTAAATCCCAGCCCGGTCCAGTTCATAGCCACCCTATATACAACAGAAGGCAACATTACCCAACACTGTGCCATGCATGGTCTTTTTATATTTGAGCCCTTTTCAGCAGCCACTGTGTTTCTTCTCATTTTGAGTGGTGCCATATCAACAAAGCTGGGATTTAGCTCAGTTGGTAGAGCACTGCACTGCAGTCTCTGAGGTACTGAGTTCAATTCCCAGCACCCCAAAAATGGGAGCAGGACTTGGCCATCCACTAACAAGGAAATCCCGAAACAGCCATTGAAAACATTATGAGGGTCACTATGAGTCGGATACCAACTCAAAGGTACCTAACAACAACAACACCACAACATATCAGCAAAAAGATATCCTGGGGGCTTTATTACATTCCTATCATTACTCCTCATCTTTGAAGAGGCAACTCTTCTGCAACTGTCTTTTTAATGCTTTCCAGCCTTTGGGACTCATTTTCCAGCACTATATTTGACAGTGCTTCTCTATAATTCTTAGCATTTTTGGTGGCTATTTATTTAAGAGGCTGTCATGTCTTTCTTCCTAGTCTACATTGTTCTTGTGTGTCCACTGTAATCAAAAAGATCCTCATAAAAGGCGAAGATAAGAGTTACTAGAGAGGATGTGACCAAGAGAGCAAAAGATTGGAGTGATGTGAGGAAGGTCCCACAAGCCAAAGAATGCAGGTGGCCTCCAGGAACTGGAAAGACAGGAAGCAGTTCCTCCAGAGAGAACCAATCCTGATAACAATTTGATGTTGCCCAATTAAGACAGCTTTTGAACATCTAGCCTTAGAACCTTGACAAAATAAGCCCTATAAACATATTGATTAGACTCAAATTCTGTTCCTTTACCTTGGCTTCCCTATCAATAGTGCTCTGATTCTCTTGTGTGTGCCCTGTGATGCATCCCCCTTTTTTTCCATCATCCTCAGCTACTTTTGAAGGAGTGGCTCTCTGGAGTATTTGAGTGGTTTCTATGTGAGCTTCCTGCTCTTAGAAAGTCTCAAAGTGTTTTTATTTTTTTAGTGGTCTCAATCCCTCTGTAACTAAGCTATTCCTAATTGTATCTTGAATTATTCTTCCATATAATATTTCTGATACATTCCTCATAAATATATATTTGCTTTATGTCAGCTTTCTAGTCTCTTTCATAGTTCTCTTATAAGCTTTTCAGCTTGACCATTTCTGCTGTGTTTTCTGCTCTAGATCCTTGATGTCTATTTCTTACCAATAATTTTCTTATTGCCTCACTGGGTATTTTAAGATTCAGTTTTCATGCTTCTTTAAGACAGCTGTCTTTTTGGTGCAGAGTATTGCCTTGAATCTCCATGCTGACTTTCCCTTGTGTATTACTCTTCCTGCTTCCTCCCCTTATCTCACAGCTGACAGATCTTATAGCCTGTTGAGGACAGTGAAGAAGGGTCGCTAACATTTCTTAAGGCTACAGTATAATATTTCATCCGGATATAAATATTTTCCTTTTGGGTTTCAGGAAGATACTATTTTCATTCTCTGTTGCAGGATATTTTTCTCCCATAATCCCAAATTTGTTTACTTTGAAAGTACTGCTTGTTTAGTACTTATATTTGCATCCAGTTGCATGCATGTGATCTATAGTTCTTTGTGATTTTGGTAGGTTTGTCTTATCATTGCTACCTCTAGAAGGCATGTTACATTACATAAATTCCATGATACTTTCTAGCATATATAACATACATGAATTACATTTGTTGTTAATAGTAATAAGATGAAAGGTATGTTTTTCTTGATTTTTTTTTTCAGGTTAGTAATTTAAACTAGCTGAATACATGGAAAACAGAGTGAATAGCCTTTCTTCTTCTTTTCCTTTACTTTTCTTTCCTTTCCTTTCATTTTTCTTTTCATTCCTTACCCTTTCTGTTACCTTTCCCTTCCCTTCCTTGCCCTCCCTTTCTTCATCTCTCCTCTATACAGCTGTACTTTTGAGAAACTTTGCTGCCCTAGAGACACTGTGTTCTATAATTTCCTGTATGATGTTGACTGAAAATGACAGTTTCCAAATAAACACAGAAAGTAAAATTCTGATAATAGGAAATGGCCGTGAAATATTGTGACACTTCCAAAAAACATCTACACTGATAAGTACAGGTCTGTTACCTTTTGATCAAGAAATTGATTGTGGACTGAAGCCACTTTCTGTCTACCTAATTCTAAGAACAGCAAGTTTATTTGTTTCACATGCTGGAGAGAGAAATCTGTTCTAATTAATTGAATTTTCTAATGAAGCTAAAAAGCTTTGGTTTTTTTAAATTCCTCTAATTTCAGCAGTAAGTTTAGTGACATGGTTTTAATATTACTGTATAATAATTTGTCTGCTTTGTTATCAGAATGTAGGAGGAAGTGGAAAATTTGGATGAGAAACTACTATTTAGATGCCATTTTGACACTAAAAAGCTAACATCAAGTTTTCAAAAATGGCAAATACAATGTGCTCATCATATTGATGCTGAAATTGGTGATTTTTTGATAAAGTAGTTAAACAGCTGTTTATAGAAGATATGACAGAAGAAGTGTGTGATGCTTCATCATTAAACTGCATGTGTGGTTTAATCAATTATTGTCAGAGAGTTACAAAGTATCTAGCAGATGTTTTGAGTTATCAAACCTCCATTGTGGCATAACCTATGAATTTCAGAGTTCTCAAATTTTACGGAGTATTCTTAAAGCAGCCATACTTAAATTTGGTTTTCAGGCTATTTCTTAATATTCCTAAAATATTGTTGTTGTTGTTAGGTGCCATCAAGTTGTGTCCAACTCATAGTGGCCCTCATAGGATTTTCAATGGCAGATTGTTTTGGGGATTGCCTTGGGAGTGGGTTGCCACATCCTTCTCCCATCCTAAAGTATTACTTTTGTCATTTTTAATCTGTGTTAGAAAAGAACATCTAAATTAATATTTTTAAGAGCATGCTCATTTCTATTTCAATTTTCTCTCAATTTACCATATATTTCAGCCCTCCAATTCTGGCAGATACATAGCAAAGCTCTATGCTGTGATGCTAGGTTACCAATTTTGCATTCATGGGGACAGTCCAATTGAGTCTGAGTTCTTTGTTGACTGGGGTTTTCTGGAGATAGTAATGGGTGAACTGGAATCTTGGTGAAAATTGGTCCTGGAAACTGATAAACATAATAGACCTGAATAATAAATTGAAGCAACTTGGTAGAATGAGGACTCTCAGGATGAACTGGACCTGTCATGTGAAAGCCTTCATATATTTTACTATGCGAAGTAGATGAAATTAATTGGTAACTAAAAGCTTTTAGGCAAATATTGCATTAAGAATTTCTTAGGTGCTTGCACAGCAACTCTCCCCATTCTTCACCTTTCAAATAATATTAAACTAGTCTATAACATGTACAACAATATCTGGCACTCCATAGAATCACACTTTAGCCTTTTATGTCTTTATGAGTGCAAATTCCATGCTCTTTTTCCTCCAATATTCTGCTAACAACAGGATACTATCTGGGTTTTAGATTTACAAAGGGCTACTTTGACTCCCCAAGGCTTAATGTGTAGCAAGGAAATTTGGATATATCAATATAAACAATATAAAGTGTAAAAGATGTGACATGGAAAGTCATTCCAATAAGATGGAAATATACAGAAGAGATCTTTATGACTAGGGCGATTAGTTAAAACTTTGTGATTCAGCAGAAAACAATCAAGACATGCACCAAGTGTTGTTGTTGATAGGCATCCTTGAATCAAATCTGGCTCAGAGTGTCTCTATGGACAAAAGAATGAAATCCTCCCCAATGCTGTACCAGGCCCATAAGCTTTTTTATGTTTAAACCCATTGTTGAAACACTGTGTCAATCCATCTAGTTGAGGGTCTCCCCCTTTTTTTTTGACCTATTACTCTCCCAAACATGATGTCCTTTTCCGGGGATGAGTATCTCCTGACAACATGTCCAGAATATGTAAGATGCAGTCTAGCCATCCTTGTTTCCAAGGAACAATGTGGTTGCACTTCTTCCAGGACAGATCTGTTGGTTCTTTTAGAAAACCATGGTATATTTAATATTGATCTCCAGCATCATAATTCAAAAGCATCAATTCTTCTGTCTCATTTATTCATTGTACAGCTTTCACAACTATATAATGCCACTGAAAAATACCATGTCATGAGTCAAGTACACTTTTGTACTCAATGTGGCATATTTACTTTTTGGCATTTTAAAGATGTCTTTTGCAACAGCTTTTTTGAATGCAATGCATCTTTTGATTTCTTCACTCCAGCATCTACAGGTGTTGATTATAGAAATAAGTAAAGTCAAGTCTTCTACAACCTCAATCTTTTCTCCATTTATCATGAAATTGCATGCTGACCCAGTTGTAAGAATTTTTGTTTTGTTGGTGTTGAGGCACAATCCATACTGAAGGCTGTGCTCTTGACCTGTATCAGTAAATGTTTCAAATTCTCTTCACTTTCAATATGCAGACTTTTCTCATCTGTATAGAACAGGTTGTTAATGAGTCTTCTTCCAATCATGATGACGCTTTCTTCATAAACTCCAGCTTCTTGGATTATTTGCTCAGCATACAGATTGCAGAGGTTCAGTGAAAGGATACAGTGTTGCTGCACATCCTTCTTGAGTTTAAACCAGGCAATGTTTCCTTGTTTTGTTTGAATGAATGCCTCAAGGTACATTTACAGATTCCTCATGAATTCCTCATTAAGTGCTTTGGTATTCCCATTCTTTGCAATGTCATCCATAATTTGTTATGATCCACACAGTCAAATGCCTTTCTTTGCGTAGTCAATAAAACATACATAGACATCTTTCTGCTATTCTCTGCTTTGGATTTTATCCATCTGATGTTAGCAGTGATATTTCTGGTTCCACACCTTCTGAATTCGGCTTGATTTTCTGACAATTCCCTCTCTGTATACTTTTCAGTGATCTTTATCAAAATTTTGTTTTTGTGTGATATTAGTGATATCATTTGATAATTTTCACATTCAGTTGGATCCTCTTTCTTGGAAATAGGCATAAATGTGGAACTCTTCTAGTCAGTTGGTCAGGTAGCTGTTTTCTAAATCTCTTTTTGCATAAACAAGTGAGCACCTCCAGTCCTGCATCTGTTTGTAGAAGCATCTCTACTGGTATTTTATCAATTCCCAGAGCCTTGTATTTTGCCAAGTCATTCAATACAGCTTCTGCTTCGTCCTTCAGTAGCATTAGTTCCTGATCACATGCAATTTCTAGTAATAGCTGGTCATCCACCAGTTCTTTTTGGTATAATGACTCTGTGTATTCCTTCTATCTTCTTTTGATGCTTCTTGTGTCATTTAATATATTCCCTGTAGAATCCTTCACTACTGCCACTTGAGGCTTGAAATTTTTTATGCCACATCAGCATTCCCGGGATTTAGCTCAGTTGGTAGAGCGCTGTGCTGCAGTCTCTAAGGTCCCGAGTTCAATTCCCAGCACCACAAAAATGGGAGAAGGGCCTGGCAATACACTCCCAACACAATCCCGAAACAGTCAGCCATTGAAAACCCTGTGAGGATCACTATGAGTCACATACCGACTCGATGGCACAGAACAACAACAACTATTTTGTTGAGGAAGCAACTCTTCCCCAGTCACCTTTTGAGTGCCTTCCAACCTGAGGTCTCATTTTCTCGCACTATAACAGACAGTGTTTCTCTGCCATTCATAGGGTTTTCAATGGGTAATTGATTCAGGAGTGGGTAGCCAGGTCCTTCTCCCTAGTCTGTCTTAGTCTGGAAGCTCAGCTGAAACTTATCCATCATAGGAGACTCTACTGATATCTATAATATCAGTAGCATAGCTTTCAGCATTCCAGCAACATGCAAGCCACCACAATACAACAAACTGACAGACATGGAGGGTCACCAAGTGTTAGGTAGCCTAAAAGTCTCAAGAGTGAATCCAAACGTTAACAAAAAATAAGAACAAAAGTATTTACTTTTACAAGTCAAAACTAGATAGGTAATGTCATATTAACATTATACAATCTTTATCTTCTGTCTTATTTGTGTTTTTTTACTTAAGATGCAGAGTATGTTATTATTTTTTAAACATTTAGATTAGTTAGTTGACAGTTAAGACAACAGTATCACCTGGAAAAACCTCCAGGTGCAATATACATGAAAGCTGTTTAACCTGTATGATAGGTTCTCTCAGCATTTGCAGCTTACAATATTTCAGGAGTGAAGGGCAAGGGCTAACATCTTCTTTCAGTCCTAACATGGATCTCAACAGTCTAATTCTACTAAAGAATTCTACATAATTTTGATGCTGTGCCAAAAGACAAGTTTTACAAATATTTAAAAAACTTTACTATATTTATTGCTCTTTTGGTTCAACCACTTTGTAAGTTGATATGGAGATACCTCAGAAAATAAAAATAGACCAGGTATACAACCCAGCTATACCACTCCTGAGAATATATGCAAAGGGAGACAAGTCATCATACCACAGACACACATGCATCGCCATATTTAATGCAGAATTCCTCATAATAGCAAGGGTATGGAACACCCAAGATGTCTATCAACAGAAGAACAGATAAAAATTGTGGTACATATACACAACGGAATATTACTCAGTAATAAAAAATGAAGCAATGTCATTTGCAGGGAAATGGATGGAACTGCAGAATATCATCTTACATGAACAAATATAGGCTCAAAAAGAGAAATACCATATGTTCTCATTCATATATGGGAGGTGAATCTTACTTAAGGGAAGAAGAAACATACACATAAGTAGATATATAAAAATGCACAGTTAAACTTAGCAAAGAAGGGAAAAGACCCAACTATACCACTATTGGGAATATATCCAGAGGCAGATGAGTCATCATACCACAGAGACACCTGCACCTCCATGTTCAATGTAGCACTTTTCACAATAACAAGAATATGAAATCAACCAAAGTGCCCATCAACAGAATAATGGATAAAAATTTATGGTGCATGTAAACAATGGATTACTACTCAGCAATAAATAAATTAAATAAATGTCATTTTCAGCAAAATGGGTGGAATTAGAGAAAGTTATCTTAAGTGAACAAACAAGCCCAAAAAGAGAACTACCACATGTTCTCACTCATATGTGGGAGCTGCATCAAATTTAAAAAAAGGTAAAAATCCTATACATAAATTGGAACATGATAAAAATCTCTTATAAACTTAGTAGAGAAGGGACAACTTAAAGAGTGGAAAAAAGGAGGGAGGGATCTAGCAGAAGAAAGCAATGATGGCAGAAGACAGAAGCGGGGAGGGATAAGGAGGAGCAAGGAATGAGAAAGAGGATGACCGCATAAATAGCCCAACTTTAATAGCTCAAGAAATAATTATAATAATACCAACAATACCAAAGAATGGCAATATGCAAATGGGCTGGATTATTCATGTAATACTGCTGACAATGTAAAAAGATAGATCACTATAAAAAAAGTTTGGACTTAAATCATAATTGGGATGCAAGGGTATAGAATAATGTTCCCACAAAAAGGTATGCAAGTAGAAGGGAGGTCATTGGTGGTGGGGGGAGACGAGGAGGGGCACAAAAGGGTAAGAGGTAAGTTATCTGTGTAATGTGCAATGAAATGCATATATGGAAATGTCACAATGAAATGCATGTCAGAATGAAACACATTAAGTTGTACATTAAAACTTTCTAATTAAAAATAAAGTAGAAAGAAGGAGGGAGGGGACTAGCAAAGGGAAGTGATGACTGTGGAAGGTGGGATGGGGAGAAAAAACAATGTAAAGGGATAAGTGGGGAGAGGATAATCTCAATGTAAATGATGGAACTTAATGAGTACATAAGAAATATGGAGGAATATAACACAAATATGCATATGAATTTTATTCCATATTTGTCAAAAAGTTCAATAAACTTTGCAAGTTGACGAAAATGTAACCAAAAGTGATGTAATAATTGCATAATGGGAAAAGCAAATGTTATATTATTCTATACCTCACCAATATTTACCAATGAAGGGACATAATAATAATTATTATTATTATTACTGCTCAAAAGAGAAAGAGAGGAGCATTTTAAGAAATAAGGAGTGTGGTATAGAATAGATCAGGAAGTAGATGACAAGTGGTTTTGGAACAATGAATGCATTACTGTGTTGGAAAGAATGGAATCATTTTTAGCTGTTTTTGAATGTATATCAGGAAAGGTAAGTAGGACCTTGGCTGTAACAGATCAGGCTAAAATGTTTGGGTTTTTCACTAGATAATCAGAAGAAGAAAGCATTTGAACAGTGAAAAGGAGTTCTTGCAGTGTAATAGGAAGTTAAAACTGGCAGGCCTACATTTTGTCAGAGGAAAGAGAGCCTAAAGGCAGAGTATTAGTCAGTTTTTGTCACATAACAAAGGGCCACAAATATCAGTGGCTCACAACAATGAACATTTACACCTTTTATAGTTTTGTAGGTCAGCTGAGGTAGTTTGTCGTGAGACTGCAAATCTGGGCTTGCTATTGACTGCAGGATGGGTTCAGGTCTGCTCTACATGTCTCATCCTGAGACTAGGACCTTCTAACCTCCTTTTTTTTTTTTTCATGTGGCAATGACACGAGCATAAAAAAGAAATACCTGCTGACTCTTACAGCCTCAATTTTGAAATCATTATTGTCACTTCTTCCTACACATCATTGGTCAAGCTCTTCTTAGCCATATTAGTGGTACTACAGTGTTATGTGGAAAAGGACATGTCAGTATAATTGTGGTTCATGGAAGGAGTGAAGAGCAGGGAACAGGACTGAATCTCCAACATAGAGAGAGACTGGGAACTGCTGCAGCAATCTATACTTTTGGTGACAAGAGCCCTGACTAGTATAGCAACAAGAGAAATGTACATTGTAGGCAGGGAGGAATTCAAGAGACATTTCTAATGAGAAAGGAAAAGGATTTTCTGATTGACCTGATGTATCATTTTTTCATGATTGCAAACTTTTACATGCACAAATGAAAAAAAGTAAACTAATAATATGTGATATAAAAACTTATTGAAAATATCAATAAAATATGAGAATATTGCTTTTATGTAAAAAGATCTTAGAATATACCATGATGTATACTGGGTACGCCAAAAATGTATAAATATCTAAAGCAATGTTGAATTATGTTAGCAATGCCTAATATGATATCCTGGATTATATTTATACTATCATATCAAAACAAGAATATGACACATTTTTTATTGGAAATTTTAAATGTACAACTTAATGAGTTTCATTCTGACATGTTTTCATTGTGACATTTCCATATGTGAGTTTCATTGTACATTGCTCACATAACTTCCCCCTTACCCTCTCATGCCCCGCCTCCCCCATCTCCCATCCCCCTAACCAGTGACCTCCTTTCTACTTGTGTGTCCTTTTGTGGGAATATTTATCTATACACGTGCATCCTGATTTTGACTTAAGTCCAAACTTTTTTGTATACTGATCTATCTTTTTACATTCTCAGCAGTATTACATGAGTAAACATGTCCATTTGCATTATTACCATACTTTGGTTATTATTGTTATTATTGTTATGTTTCCAAACTCTAAAATTGGGCTGTTTACTTTGAAGTTTACCTCTCTCTCATTCTTTGTTCCTTATTGGTCCTCCTCCCTCTCCCACCTTCTCCCATCATTGCTTCCTTTTGCTAGATCCCTCCCTCCTTCTTTCCACTCCTTAAAGTGTCCCTTCTATGTTAAATTTTCATGAGGTTTTATTATGTTCCAATTTACATATAGGATTTTCTCCTTCTTTTAAGTTTGATTCAGCTCCCACACATGAATGAGAACATGTGGTATTTCTCTTTTTGGTCTTGTATTTAGTCACTTAAGATAATTTTCTCCATTTCCATTCATTTTGCTGCAAATGACATTATTTCATTTTTTTGATTGCTGAGTAGTATTCCATTGTGTATATGTAACATACTTTTTTATCCATTCTTCTGTTGATGGGCACTTTGGTTGACTCTATATTCTTGATATTGTGAAAAGTGCTACATTGAATATGGAGATACAGGTGTCTCTCTGATATGATTACTCAACTCCCTTTGGGTATATTCCTAATAGTGGTATAGCTGGGTAGTGTGGTAGATCTGTTTTTAATTTTCTGAGGTACCTGTGTACTGATTTCCAGAGTGATTGAATCAATTTACAACTCCACTAGCAGTATAAGAGGTTTCCCTTATCTCCACAGCCTTGCCAGCATTTGTTGTTGTTTGTTTTATTGATCTTGGCCATTTTTACTGAAGTAAGGTGGAATCTCAGAGGTTTTTTTGCTTTGCATTTCCCTAATGGCTAGGACTATTGAGCATTTTTCATGTTTTTCGTGGCCTTTTGAGCTTCTTCATTTGAGAACTGTCTGTTCAGTTCCTTTGCCCACTTGTGTGTAGGGTTATTTGATTTCTCGGGAATTGCTTTCTTGAGTTTTTTATAAATTCTGGAAATTAGTCCTCTGTCTGATGTATAGGAGGCAAAGATTCTTTTCCCATTTGGTGGTGACTGCCTTGACTCTGTTTCTTATTTCCTTTGCTGTGCAGAAGCTTTTTAATTTCATGCAATCACATTTATTTATTGGAGTTCTATTAAGGAAATGCTTTCCTATCCATATATGTTGGAGTCTATTGCCTATCTTTTCTTCTATTAATTTTAAAGTTTTTGTTTTTATATTGAGGTCTTTTATCCATTTTGATTTAACTCTCACACATATTGAGAGATGCAAGTCTGTTACATTTTTCTACAAGTTCGTATCCAAGTTTCCCAGCACCATTTATTGAAAAGGTTATACTTTCTCCAATTTAACTTCTTTGCTCCTTTATCAAAAATCAGGTGGCTATAGATGTGTTGATGCATCTCTGGTTCCTCTATTCTGTTCCACTGGTGTTCAGGCCTATTTTTGTGCCAGTACTAAGCTGTTTTTCCTACTACAGCCTTGTAGTGTAGATTAAAGTCAGAGATTGTGATCCCACCTGCACTACTTTTATAGCTTAAGAGTGCTTTGGCTATATGTTGTCTTTTGTGTTTCCATATGAATTTTTGGATCATTTTTTCTATTTCTGTAAATTCTGTCATTGGAATTTTAAGTGGTTTGCATTAAATCTATAGATTGCTTTTGGTAGGATAGCCATTTTTACAATATTGATTCTTCCAATCCATGAGTAGAAAAGCCAACAGCAAATCAATCCTAAAAGGAGTGCTCAGAAAGAAATTATCAAGATCAAGGCAGAGGTATCTCAATTAGAATCTAAAAAGATAATTCAAGGAATTAATGAGAATAAGAGCTGGCTCTTTGAAAACATTAATAAAATCGATGCTCCTTTGGCAATCTCATCAAAACAAAGAAAGAAAAAGCCAACATCATGAAAATTAGAGATGAAAAAGGATCATAATCCTGACTATAATTAAATACAGAAAGCCACCAGAGGATACTTTGAGAAATTGTATTCTCAAAAATACAGAAGAAAACAATAAATTTATTAACATGTATGACTTACCAAAACTAACACCAGAAGACATAAGTGACATAAACAAACACAGTACATATGCTCAAATAGAAAAGATAATAAAAAGTCTCCCAACAAAGAAGAGCCCAGGACCTGGTGGGTTCAGAGCCAGATTCTACCAAACCTTCAAAGAAGAATTAATACCTGTCTTCCTCAAATTATTTCAAAAAGTAGAAGTGGAGGGAACCCTCCCAAACTCATTCTATGAAGCTACCATCACCTTGATACCTAAACCAGGAAAAGATACATCTAAGATAGAGAATTACGGACCCATTTCCCTTATGAACATAGATGCAGAAATTCTTAACAAAATCCTGGCAAATCAAATTCAGCAACATGCTAAAAAGATTGTTCACTGTGACCAAGTGGGATTTATTCCAAAGATGCAAGCCTGGTTCAACGTATCAAAATCAATTAATGCAATTCAACATATCAAGAATCTTGTAAACAAAAATCATATGATCTTCTCAATTGATGCTGAAAAGCCTTTGACAAAGTACAACACTTTTCATGATAAAAACCCTGGAGAAGATAGGCATAACAGGAAAATAACTTAACATCACTAAGGGCATATATGACAGACCTATAGCCAGCATTATATTGAATGGAGAAAAATTGAAACCATTTCCTCTAAGATCTGGAAAAAGACAAGGATGTCCACTCATTCCTATTTCATTGCACATTGTTATTGAAGTCCTAGCCAAGTCAATCAAGCTAGAGAAAGAAATCAAAAGGATACAGATAGGCAAAAAAGAGATCAAATTAGCCTTATTTGAAGAGGACATGATACTTTAATTAAAGGACCCCAAAACCTGCTCTAAAAAACTTTTAGACCTAATTAACTCCTCTAGCAAAGTGGCTAGATACAAAATTAACACTCAAAAATCAACAGCCTTCCTTTATACCAACTGTATGCAGGAAGAGAAGGAAATTACAATCCCTTTCACAATAACCCACCAGAAAATTAAATACCTTGGACAATCTAACCAAAGATGCTTCAGATCTCTACAAGGAAAATTTCAAAATATTAAAGAAAGAAACTGCAGAGAATATGACCTATTTTAAAAACATCAAAATGGAAAGTTTTCATCCCAAGATGAAAGCAACCTCTCTATATAAAATAAACCAAGGATAGCTAAACAAATGTTAAATGAAGCTGTATGCAGTGGTGCATGCCTCAAATTCCAGGGACTCAGGAGGCTGAGGCAGGAGAATCCAAGCTTGAGGCCAGCTGTAACCTGCATAACTTAGCCTACGGATGCAGCTCAGTGGTAGAGCACTTACAAAGTATGTGTGAGGCCCTGGGTCCAACTCCCAAGTACTACAAAGAAAGAAGAGAGAAAAGGTGAACAGACCTTTCACCTTCATGAAATATATGAAAATTTTTTTCAAGAAAAATGAAATTGATTGAATTGATAGCATTTTGGCTATATTTACACACAAAAATTTCTTTATGATATAAAAGCTATTATGGCTATGAACCAGAAATTAGATCATTTGGTAGAAAAAAAATGTTAGTATTGCCAATTGACATCATATGGCAAAGTATAAGTTACTTGGAAGTATTTGTATTTATTTTCTTATTGTATTACCAGAGTATAGCGCTATAACAAATGCCCGTCTGTATTTTCTCTTCTCTTTGAGTCCATTAAACGTCCATTGCTTTGTTTCCCAATGATTAAGTCATAATAAAATGGAAACAGAGGAAGATCATGGCGTTTTCTCAAAGTATTACATTTAGGACTCTTTTTTACTTATCTTTTCTATCTCACATAAGGAAAGACATATGTGATAAGTGTAAGAAAACCATCATTAAGGTAACATGTTAGGAAAAAAAGAGTAATTACCAAGTAATAATTTCCTTGAAAATAGAACATATTTACCAGTATTTTCATTATTGGCATCAAGCCAAATTTTGCAAGAATGAAATGCAGAATTCAATGAAACTACAGTTGTAAAACTAAATATGTTCCAGGCATAGATTTGTCAGGTGTGGTTTTCTCTGTAGATGGGCCCACTAGAGGCAAAGGGCAATGGGTGTCCTGACAGTTACGCCAGGTGGCAAAGTGGAGACCAGAGAACAACACAGCACATGGCCGGCTAAAAGCGGAACACAGGTTTATTTACAGGGGAAAGGGGAAAGGAGAGCTTTAGGGGGAAGGTTAGGAGATTAAGGTAATGGGGCAGGGCTATGCCTTCAGTGCTATGACTGGAGACAGGGGCTTGTACTCAGCTTCTGCCTCTGCTGCTGGGTGCAGAGGCTCCTGGTTGCTATTGACATCTGACTCAACATCTTCACCACTTATGAGGCCCTGAGCTTGACTCTCAGAGTCTTGCCTCTTATAGGTATTGATAAGCTGTTCATCTCCACAGCCTGGAGCTGTCCCTTTCCAAGGGATGGATCAGGAATAGGAAGGATGTGGTGGGCAGGTCCAGCTTGAGTTGCAATAGGTCGATGGTACCTGCTGTGGAAAGCAATCAGACGATCCAAAGGAATCAGTGCTGATCCTTGAAGCTCCCCTTTTATCTTGTCTGGAGCAACAGTCAGCAACTTAACTGCTCTTAAAGTTTCTAATTGACCCTAACAGTTATTGGTCAACAGATAACCGGCTCTGACCAACCACAAGGTGGCCCCCCCGCTTCTGCATTGGTTGTGGGAAGTGCCATGTTTTCTTAGTCAATGGGAGGTATAGTAGTAGGAGACCTGAATTTAGGCCAAGGGTCATCAGTCCCCATAGGGTTGAATAGGGACAAAGTGCCAGGATGTAGGGCAAGGGTCAATGCCTTAGAGGATAGATGTTATTCTTCCAGGGGGGCTAGATGGGCCATTGTGCCCCGCCATGTTTGGGGTACACTCTATCTCTCAGAGGATCTCAATATAGATTTTTTTCCCTTGGTGTACTAGGGTTTGATCACAGGGCCTTTTACTTGTGCTGTTGCATGTTTTGCAAGTGCTGAGCCACTGAGCTGCACCCCCAGCCCATTTTTTTTCTTGTTTTACTTTTTGAGACAGGGTCTTGCTAAAATATGCAGACTGCCTCTGGTCTCAGACTTGTGATCCTCTTGCTTCTGTCTCCAGAGTCACTGGGATTACCAGTGCTCCCAGCTGACATAGTCTTTAGTTTAGATTGATGTAAATTTTTTAACCCTTCAGAGATGTTATGAGTAAAAGAAACTTTTGAATGGCTCAGACTTAAATTCAAAGTCAAACATGGGAAATTTGAATCCTTTTTTGCTGAAGCTGATTTTATTGCCTAATCCTTGATACTTCCTTATAAAATGAAATGCTTAGGAAATTGAAACAGAAGAGTAGAAATTGTTTGTCATCAAAATGTTAATAAGCATTAAACTGTCCAGGTGGCACACACCTGTAATCCCAGCGGCTCAGGAGGTGGAGAGGAGGATTGCAAGTTTGAGAGCAGAGGCTGTCTGCATAATTTCGTGAGACCCTGTCTCAAAAAGTAAAAAAATGGGCTGAGGGTACAGCTCAGTGGTCCAGTACTTGCAGACCATGCAAGCATGAGGCCCTGGATTCAACCCCCCGTACCACATATACACACAAAAAAAATGTTAATAAGTATTATATTTACACAAGCGGTATCTAAAAATTCTTAAAACTCACCAATGACTATAATACAAAATTGTGGTTTAGAAAGAAAGAAATGAACAGGAATTCTGCATGTTAAAAACTATTATATTTTTTCCTTGATTACATGCAACTACAATGGATCAGTAGTTGAAATAAAGGTAAACTCCAGAATTTTTATAATTGTCATTTTCTAATGTGGTTGACAATGGAATTATTATCATTTTTCCTGTACTGGAGAGTTGAACTCAGGGCCTCATGCATGCTTTCTGCAAGTCCTTAACCATTGAGCTGTACTCTAGCCCATTTTTTACTTTTTGTCTTTTGAGACAGGGTCTCACTAAATTAGGAAGGCTGACTCTGGCCTCAAACTTGCAATCTATCTGACTCTGCCTCCTGAGTTGCTGGGATTAAAAGCAGGTGCCACCATGGCCAGCTGGAATTCTTTAAAAGGATGAAAAAATATAGATGTTTTGATTTTTGTGGAGTTTTTTTTTTTGGGGGGGGGAGAGATTGTTTATATTGCAGCTGTTGTATTTGATTATCAAATTTATCACCTTTGTGTCAGACCACAAATTAATGTTTTTCCTATTTCAGAGCATTGCATTTTGTCCATTTAAAAGTTATTTCTGTCACTCATAAACTCTCAAGTTTATGGATGTCCTTTAAGCAATTAAGAAGAAACACATATTGAGGTCAAAGTACACTATTTCAAAATTAAAGAAAGCAGTCAGTTATCAGGAGGATTCACTTTTCAAAATGATGAATCAATTGAGAGAAAGTGAAAATTCAGCATGTTCTGAGCAGGCTATGGAGTATTAAATTTTTTAACATTTTATAATATTAACATCGAATGTATGAAAATTATGGAGTGAAACATATACAGAGGCCATAGGACCCATTTTTGATATGATAATTTTTATAAGAAAAGAAAAGAAAACATAGTTTAGGTGGAATTATGTAGAACTAAGCCCAAACTGAGGTTTTAACAGTCATTAATTACCTATCTTTGAGTTGGTTTTCCCCCGTAGATCACATGTTAAAAATTTGATCCCCACTTTGTCAGATTTGGGAGGCAAAGCTCAAAGGGAGTGGAGTGAATGAACTAACTTTATCATGCCTTTATCATGGGCATGAGTTCTTTATAAAAGGGGGTGTTTGACCCCCTTTCACACACTCTCTCACTCTCTTTTTTCTGCCCTCTCTTTGCCCTGCCCAAAAGCCGACTTTCAATATTAGACTTCCTTACATCCAGATCTGTAAACCAGTAAAATTCTGTTGGTAATAAATTACCTAGTTTGTGCTACTGTTATCACAGCAAAAAGTGGACTAAGATATTTCCATCGATTTAATTTCCACATCTCTTAAATAAGGAAAATAATAAAAAAAAAAAAGCAACATTTTCACAGGTCATGTGAGTATAGCTTAGGTCCTGTTATTATTGTTGTTAGGTGCACTGGAATTGGGTCCAACTCATAGGAACCTTATGTACAATAGAACAAAAAAATTCCCTGACAATGTACCTTTGTCAGTGCTTCTCTGATATTCATAGGTGTTTTTTTATTTCTTTTCTTTTTTTTTTGCGGTACTGGGAGTTGAACCCAGGGCCTGGTGCTTGCATGCTTTGAAAGTGCTCTACCACTGAGCTGCAACCCCAGCCCCCCTCCCCTTTTTTTTTTTTTTTTTTTTTTTACTTTTTGAGACATGGTCTTGCTAAATTACGCAGATTGCCTCTGGTGTCAAACTTGTGATCCTCCTGCCTCTGTCTCCTGAGTTGCTGGGATTACAGGCGTGCACTACCACACCCAGCTGCACAGGGTTTTCAATAGCTGATTCTTTTGGAATTGTTTCAGGAGTAGACTTCCAAGTCCTTCTCCAATTTTTGAAGTGCTGGGAATCTAACACAGGGCCTCAGAGAGTTCAGAGCAACATTCTACCAACAGAGCTAAATCCCAGCCTCAGCTCAGCTCTAGAACATTATATTTAGAAGTATAAAAGTAAATTAAGTAAATGATATCTGTTATTGTTTTTAAATTATTTTCAGAAATATGTTGAGTACCAATTCCTAGTACATGAGGCCTTATCATTCAAAGACAGTAACATTGATTTTTATACTTTATTACACTCTATAGCTAACTGTTCAGCTACTTTGAAAGACATATTTATATTTCCAGGTGATTTTATTTATAAGTTGTTCTAATGCTTTTTAGTTTTACATTTCTGGATGAAAATTTAAACCCCAAGCTCATATGTTTGACATATCACCTTATATATCATCTTATATATCATCTTATATATCTCTCATTGCATGTTCAAAACTAATTTTTTTGGAGTGCTGGGGATTTGAAAGCAGGGCCTCACACATGCTAAGTAATCCCTCTATCTCTGAGCTACATTCTCAGTCCCCCAAATTAAATTTTTGTCTTCACACCAAAGCATATCCAAATGTGTTTGCATCTATACAAACACATGATAATAAGAAAAACACTAAGCAATCAAATGTTACAGTTACTATGGTTGAACAAGAACTCCAAAACTTGGAGACATAAAGCTAAGGACATCTATTTTGTTCATTGGCCTGCATTTTTAGTGGGGTTTGGTAGTAATAGCTTGTCTCTGGTGCAGTGATCATCAGATTGAATCACTCCTAGCTGGGATCTGGAATCATCCAAAAGGTTATTCACTCTCAGGTCAGGTGCTTGAAGCTGCCATTCAGTGCAGATCTTAAATGGTGTTACAACCTGGAACACCTACACAGGCCTCCCCCTGTAGTGTGAGTTACATACAGCCTGGTGGGAGGCTTCTGAACATGAGCTTCCTGTGAGTGAAACTACCTTTTTGACTTAGACTCAGATTCATGCAGCATCCCTTTCATTGACTTCTGTTTGTCAATGCTGTCACAAAGTTACACCAGAGTTCACAAAGGGGGAAAAAAGATGTCACCTAGATGAGGAAGTGTAAGATTCTGGAAGTGCGGGTAGGTTCAGAAATGTTGCTATCTCATTTGGAGGAAACATAATTTGCCACACCAGGCAAGATACGAAATCCAGTTCCTTTATTTGTGATTACAAACTCAGTAAATGCTACTGTCCTCCCCAGTATTTGCTGAACCCCAAAAGCAAGAGCCTTAATTTATCTGTTCCTTTCATTTGTAGTTGTTAGGTGGCCTCAAGTGGGTGTCTGAGTCATAGAGACCCTATGCTATTCATAGGGTTCTCAGTGACTGTTTTTTGGGATTGGGTTGCCAGGTCCTTCTCTCAAGCCTACAGCACCTGGTGTTCCCAGGCCGTCTCCCATCCAAGGACTAACCAGGCAGAGGCTGCTTAGCTTCTAAGATCTGATGGGATCTGACCTCACAGTGATAAGGCTGCAGGCTCCCTTTCACTTAGCACATCAGAAGTCCATTTGGTTTTATCATCCATAATATGCATGTTGAGTCCTTTTCCTTTTCTCCTTTTGTTTTGTCCTTAATTACCAAAATAGTTTGTCTTTTTTCTAAACCTCATCATTAGACTTTTAACACAATTGGCTACATTTTGTCCCTGTTTGGTCTATTTTCCAAATATATGCAAGCTACCTTAAATAACAAAAATGAACTCGTATCATTTTTTGGTTACAACTGCCACACAGGGCAAAACAGTATTTTACTCAATTTTCTTCCAAGAAAGTGTGATTTGGATGTATGCTATGTACAATGGAAAATGCGACCTTTCATATATGTAACAAAAATATCTCAAGCCTCTTTCATTTTTTAAATATCCAGAGAGGTTATATTTCATTGTTTCCTGGTTTGAAATGATGTGAATAAAGACAAGACTAGATGTATCCATGTGTGTTTGTTTAAACATTCAGAAAGTCATGCTTTCACTTATTGATATTCCTCAAAAATATATATTATTAATTTTTCTATAAATAAATATACAAATCATAAATATTTTTTCTCTAACCATCACTTTAGATTGTATCCTATAACCTTAATTTTCTGTGTATTGAATACTCCTGGTATACAATTACATAAAGCAAAAAGCCATCTGGAAGACACAGACCACTTATGTATTATTTACTATTTCTATTGTACTCCTTCATGTTCAGAACATACATTTATTTTTATATCAACTAAGGATAAATAGCAATAAGATTGTACTTTAAAATATACTTCTCATTATCTTTTGTACTTTGTCTACATTTCCTGCTTGAATTTCTTCATGCTCAATAGTACATTTATACAATAAAATGAATCTCTTCATATACAATCTATAATCTATGACAAAAATGCATAGTATATTTATAAATTTATATTTATTTATGTACTTTTTAGGCAAGAATTTTAACTTACCACATTTTCTTTTCTTCAGCCTTTTCATATTTTATATGACAAAATTCGTAAGAGGAGCTTGGAAATAGTATAATTTATATTTTATAAAGGTTTTTTTAAATTTTTCTTTTGCTAGTGGCAGTCTTCCTAGTGACAGTTTTTATTTTTATTCCAGACTCTGATATAGCATGTATTGTGTATGCCTGCGGCATACACATATGCCTTTGGCAGTATATGAACCACTCTTACTTGATCAAAAACTGGACAGATTTGCTAAATTGACTAGTAGGATTTTACCTCTTTTCAATTCATGATCTTCCAATAATACTTGAGCTACTTCATGAATTTGTGTGTTATGCTAGTTTAATTGGAGGCATTTTATATTTAAATTATTGATAACATAACCTTTGAGGAGACATTCTCACTACAATAATTTTGGTCTACACTGAAAAGCAGTAATTTTCTTTTTAACTGAAATGTATTTTCATCAGCATTTTTTCAAACTTTGTTCTACTTTTATTCTGGAGCATGTTTTTTCAAAATAGTTTGTATTTGCAAATGACTTAATAAAACTTTGTCTTTTATAGAAACATTTTTAAAAAGTGAGAAATTAAGTATTCTCCAAAGAGATAACTTCCTTAACTTATTAAGCATACAGGATGCATTTTGTATTATAGATTATAGATAATATGTGAAGAGATTAGTTTTATTGTATATTTTACAGAACACAGTTCACATGTAAGAGAAAAACTCAGTGAGATTATTTAAGATCTGTTCTTCAGATTTCAGACATTTTATTAGTTCTCTATTTAAATTTTCATAGACTTAATTATTTAAGACAACACATTTTTATTAGCTTACTTTGTCTATGGGTCAGGGATCTAGTTAGAGCTTGGCTGAGTCTTCAGGGTCTGTTGCAAGGCTGCAATTAAGGTGTTCGCCTATGACTGAGATCTCATCTAAAAGCTTCATTATAAGGTCTGCCTCTAAGCTCTGTACTTGCAACAAAATTTGACTGCTTGTAGCCTGTTGGACTGTGGACCTCAGTTCCTAGCTGGCTTTGGCCCAGAGACTTTCCCTCTGTTGTTGCTACATAGGCCTCTCCAATGGGACCACTTGTTGTTTTCAAGTATGCAAGCTCAGAAAGCAATGGGCAATGCCAGCCAGATATACAACCTTGCATAGCTTTTGGGTTTTAATAGTCATCTCTTTGGTAGTATCCTAAATGCAGATATTAAGTGTTTTGAATCAGTGACATATTCCTCATTAAATATTTCACAATAAATAATAGCATTGACAACCATGTATGTTGTTGTTGTTGTTGTTAGGTGCCCTCGAGTTGGTATCCGACTCATAGCAACCCTCTTAAGGTTTTCAATAGCTGTTTCAGGATTGTCTTGGGAGTGGATTGCCAGGTCCTTCTCCAATTTTGGCTGTGCTGTGAAATTGAACCCAGGACCTCAGAGACTGCAGCACAGCACTCTACCAACTGAGCTAAATCCCAGCCTGACAACCACGTATTGTTGTTGTTGTTGTTAGGTGCCATCGAGTTGGTACCATTGAGTCGGTATCCGACTCATAGAGACCCTCATAGGATTTTCAATGGCAGATTGTTTCGGGATTGCCTTGGGAGTGGGTTTCCAGGCCCTTCTCCCATTTTTGTGGTGCTGGGAATTGAACTCGGGACCTCAGAGACTGTAGTGCAGTGCTCTACCAACTGAGCTAAATCCCAGCCCTGTGACAACCATGTATACTGGTCTTTATTCCTAGGACTATAAGATCACCCACCATAGTGAGTGGTGAGGAAAACTGGTCATTCTATGTTTATAAAGGGCAACGAGGCACCCCCACCTCACTTTGTCTTTTTGAGTCCTTAAAGAATGCCCTCCTTACCCAGTCTTTTGTTACATAAATAAAACTTCTGTAGGGGACAGATAACTACTGTAGATTTTCTACAACTTACACAGTTCTCCAAGATCTTGGGTCTCATTTCTCCTTGAAATGCAAATCCTTAGAAAAATAGGCTTTTTGATCTTCTGGTACCATGGGAGCTTAACCAAAAGACCTGCTCATTTAATTGTCTAAAAAGATTGGAGAAGTCTTTATTACTCTTTTGATTTAACAATTAACTAGACAAATCTAATTTGCATGGTATGTGATTATATTACTAGAAGGCTAGTAGAACTTTTTACTTGAACATTAAGAAACCTAAGAAAGTTTTATTTCCCCACAGTAACCTAATCATAGATGTGACACCAAAACACTTTGGTCGTATTCTTTTTTGTTTCCTTTTTTCAATACTTGGAGTTTCAACCCACCACCTTGCACTTACTTGGCAAGTGCTCTACCGATGAGTTCCTCCTCTGCTACCCAGCCCATTGTTTATTTTTTATTTTGAATCAGGGTCTCAATAAATTACACAGGCTACCTCTGGCCTTGAATTTTTGTTCTTTTTGCCTCAGCCTCCTGAGTCTCTTGGGTTATGTTGTTAGGTGCCTTAGAGTCAGTATCTGACACGTAGCGACCCTGCTTACAACATGCAAACCACTGTTGTCAGTGCTTCTCTGCTGTTCACAGGGTTTTCAATGGCAGATTGATTTTGGGGAGTGAGTTGCCGGGTCCATCTCCCAAGACTACAGCATCTGGTGTTCCCAGGCAGTCTCCCATCCAAGTACTAACCAGGCCCAACCCTGCTTAGCTTTTGAGATCTGATGGGATTGGATGCCACAGGGCTTAGTCAATTTGTTCATATTCTAATAGTAAGAAATAAGTCTTATTCAAGGAAAGGGCATGGATACTGGATACTTCTAGGAGGTAGAGATTGTTAAGGGCTGTCTTAGAATCCATCTATCATAGCGGTCTTTGAAGGTAACAAAAATTTTGAAGATAAATATAAATAATTCAATCAATTTATATTTATAACAATAAAAAATTAAATCTAGTTTTCCTTCAACATTTTCTGAAACAAATATTGATTTAATCTGTCAGAAAAATTATTAGCTTGCTGAAAAATTAATCCTAGTCATGAAGCCACATGTCAAGATTCTATATGTAGACTTCCCAAATTCAATTTTAATTGGTTTAGTTTTAAAGTACTTATTCTTCATCTTTCTAATATCAAGAGATATTTTTAAATTCATAATAATCTGTGCCTTACATGAATGTAATGTTACACACTTTTAAGATCTTTATTCTCTTTATCTAATATGAGAAGTATAAGGATTTTTAATTACAGATTGCCTTTAAGTGAACTGAAATTAAGAAAGATTTTGTTTTAGTCTTTCTATTGCTATAAGAGAATACTTAAGACTGGATAATTTATAAAGGAAATAAAATTATTTTTGTTCGCAGTTCTGAGAAGTCTGAGAATATGGCACCAACATCTATTCAGCTTTAGGTAAGGGCTTCATGCTGCTTCAACCCCTAGGAGGAAGCCAAAGGGCCATTGAGAAAGTGCAAAGACAGGAGGGGACAGGAGCAGTCCTGATACTTTAAAACTACTTGCTTTCATCATAACTAATCCATGCTTGCAGGAACTACATGAATCTCCTCATAAATGCAAAGCCTCTAATACCCAGACACCTCCTACTAGGCCTCACTTTCCAACACTGCCACATTGAGGAGTTAAACTTCTAAATGAATTGTGGTGGGGACAAACCATGTTCAAATCCCAGCAGTTTTTCTAACTACTCAAAGTTAACAACTACCAAAGCAGAGCCAGGTCTTTAACCTAGATTTTCCAATCATAGCATTAGGTATACTTTTTATGTATTTAGCTTTTTACAGGAAAAATTCAATAAGGGAAGTACATTGAAAATGATTCCATATCTCAATAACATCTTCCTAAATATATGAAGCCTGCAGCCATACCACTGTGGCATCAAATCCCATCAGATTTCAGAAGCTAAACAGGGTTGAGCTTTGTTAGTGCTTGGATGGGAGAACACCTGGGAACACCAGGCGCTGTAGGCATGGGAGATGGACCCCAGCAACCCACTCCCAAAAATCAGTCAGCCATGGAAAACCTGATGAAAGTAGAGAAGTACTAACAGTACTGTTTTGTCTGTTGTACATAGGGTTGTTATGAGTAGGACACCCACTGGATGGCACCTAATAACATCAACAACAAATGCATGAAAAGTCAATTTATAGAAAGTGTTAATATTGTTAATTCTGTTAATACTGATAGATTCATTTGTTATCTGCTTTCTCAAAACAACCAATGGATGCTAAAAATAAGAATTTTATTGAGTACTGTCCTTACGTAAAGTTACTAAAATGAGAAGCAATGCCTAGGAATGAAAACATGCTTCAGCAGGCCACCCATGTACTATATATATATATATATATATATATATATATATATATATATATATATATATATATTTGAAACAGGCTCTCTCTGTGTGGTGCAACTGGCATGCAACTCACTGTATACCTTAGTCTGACCTCAAACTCATGGAGATCCTCTTACCTCAGCCTCTCAAGTGCAGGGATTACAGGCACGTACCACCATGCTGGGGTCAGACATGTGCTTTTCTATAAATTACTTTATTTGAATGTTAAGAGTCTACCTAAGTACTATTCAAAATGTAAAAACTTATCTGGTTAGCAGTGAGATCAGACTAATAAAACTGAGCCAGAATTTATTGTAAACTGAAACAAAATTTATTGAAAAATCTACAGTAAATAGAATGTCATAAGCTTTCAGTGCCAGCATTCCTGTGGCTAGTGATCGAAAATCAGAAGAAAATATTCCTTCTTAGTAAACTAGTAAATTCCAGGTCACCAGAACTCACTGTGAAATTTCTCTGAATAGTGAAAATGTATATATACATATTTTACTTTGTAGTCTAATGGACAAAGAGATAGTTTCTTCCTTAGCTCAGTTGGTACAGTGCTGCTCTGTGTTCTTTGAGGCCTTGGGTTCCATCTCCAGCACTGCAAAAATGAGAGAAAGACCTGGCAGCCCACTCTCAATACAATCTTGAAACAAACAGCCATTGAAAACCCTATGAATAGCAGAGAAGCACTGACATAGTGCAAGGCATGGTACAGTGCTTAGGGAGTGTTTCCTTCTGTTGTACATAGAGGCACTATGAGTCAGACCCAACTCAATGGCACCTAACAACAAGCAACCATTGTTGGGGTTTGGCTCAGGCCTGGCAGAGGTCAGAGCCTTGACCTGACACCAAGTGTGTATCAGGGACTCACTGGACTAGGTTGGCGCAGTGGCCGGAGGTGTCAAAGAAGGACCTCGGGAGATCTTCTGCATGAAACAGGAAAGGAAAAGTTTATTGGGTTACTCCCCAAGTGGGGTGCAACCAGCAAGCAGCCCCTGTCAAGTGCTCAAGTGCTTGCTCTAAGCCTGCAGCATAGAATGCTGCAGGTTCACTGGTGGAACAGCTCAGCCTTAAAGGCACAGCTACAGGCCACTGGTGTTTCACTGGGCTGGAGGTCTGGTGGTCTTGACTGTCACAGCTCGCCTTCTCTGCCTCCCTCCTTCCCAAGGATGGGAGGAATTGGGAGGCTTTTTGTGGTTTGCTTGTAGCCTTTGGCACTTCAGGGCCCCTGGTCTTGATGCGTAGGCTTGCTTGGAGATCTTCTGCTGAATTGGGGAGCTCTGGATCAAAGTGATGGGGTCCAGGCAGCAGTTGAAGGACAGAGAATGGTGGTGGGGGGAAAGGGGTCCATGACCCCTGCTTATATAGGGCCCTAGAGGGGGGCATGTCCTGGGGTTAGCCAATTATGACACATTCCTGACAGGTACAGCAGGTGAACTGTCATACCTGCCAGGTAGGGGCAGTTATTTAACTGAGATGCATGGGGTAGCCAATCAAAATTGAGGTAGTTGAGGCTGGTCAGGATGGTCAGAGGCCATCTTTGTTCACTCAATGGGAGGGGTAGGAGTGAGTGAGTGGAATGTGGTCCTGGGGTCACCTAGGGGTCAGTCCCTCAGGCTAGTATGAGGGGCCCTAATAATGGGGTGCATTTTAAAAATCCCCAACAAATCATAATGATGAACCATCCTGATTGCAAGTTTGTTCACTTTCAGACTTCAGAAGCTGGTAAAAATCTTCCCTTTCTTCATTTTTGGCTTTAGTGTTGGGTGTGTAAATTTGAATAATACTCATAATAACTGGTCTTCCTTGTAGAGGTATAGATATTCTTCTATCACTGACAGCCTTGTCCCATAGAAACAGCAGTCAAAAACTCAAATGGTTCATTGCACTGGGAAAACCTGTTGTAAAATATCTCTTTAAAGTGTTGAAAAGTAATGATGCCACACTGAAGACAAAGGTGTGCCTGACTCATGCCATGGTATTTTCAGTTGCATCATATGCTTATGAAAGCTGGACATTGAATGAGGGAACAGAAGAATTGATGCTGGAGAAAAATATTGAAGATACCATGGACTACAAAAAGAGCCAGCAGATCTGTCTTGGAAGAAGTGCAACCAGAGTGCTCCTTGGAAGCAAGCATGGCTAGACTGTATCTTACCTATTTTGGACATGTCAAGATGGACCAATCCCTGGAAAAGGACATGTTTGGGAGATTGGTAGGTTAAAAAAAAAATACCTTAAACTATATGGATTGACACAGTGGGCCATTGACTCCATCAATGGACTTAAACATAAAAAAGATCATGTGCATGGCAAAGTTTGAAGGAGTGTTTTGTTCTGTTGTACATAGGGTCCCTATGAGTCACACTAGATTCCACAGCACCTAACAACAACATGATGGACCAATTTTGAAAGCATTTAAGAATGCTTTTGATGGTGCTATGAGCTGAAAGTTTGTGACCACCCAAAATTATATGCTGAAATGAACCCCCTGTAATGATGGTTTAAGTAGTGGGGTGTGGAAATGTGACAGAGATTAATGCCTTTATCAAGGTGGCTCTAGAGGGCTGCCTTGTTCTTTTGCATATGAAGGGCCAGCAAGAAGGTACAATATTTGACACAGAGCAATTTTGGTGCCTTGATCTCATGCTTTCCAGTCTAAAGAATTGAGAGAAGCATATTTTCATTGTTTATAAATTACCCAGTCTATAGTATGCCTGCAGCCATACCACTGTGGCATCTGATCCCTTCAGATCTCTGAAGCTGAGCAAGGTTGGGCTGGTTAGTACTTGAATGGGAGACTGCCTGGGAATACAAGGTGCTATTGGCTTCAGAGAAGGACCTAGCAACCCACTCCTGCCCCTCTATAATATTCAGCCATTGAAAACCCTATGCATAGTAGAGGAGCACTAACAATAGTGTTTCACCTATTGACTCCAGGGTCTCTATGAGTCAGACACCATCTGGACAGCACCTAATAAGAAAAACAACAAGAAGTCTATGATGTATTGCCATAGCAGCCTGAATTCATTGAAATAGTTGGCATGTTGTTATTTTTTATGTTTGTTTGTGGAAAAGTTGTTGTTGTTGTTGGGTGCTGTCAAGTCAGTATCAAACTCATAGTGACCCTCATAGGGTTTTCAATGGCTGACTGTTTCGGGACTGCCTTAGGAGTGGATTGCCAGGCCCTTCTCCCATACATTCGGTGCTGGGAATCGAACTCAGGACCTCAGAGACTGCAGTGCAGCGCTCTACCAATTGAGTTGAATCCCAACCCCATGTGGAAGAATAGATGTATAATTTCTAATTAAAACTATTAACATTTATTGAACTTAGAGGATTTGGTTTTATTAGAATACCACAGGAATTTTATTTTATTTTACTTTTCAATAGTGAGGGCTAAAAGGCTACTATTTGTATGGTTTAATTTCTTTACCTGTTACATAAGGAGTAGACATTCATTCTATTTACCTTTTAAGATCAATATTAGTCAGGTTTGCAGATTCTTTTTCCTCTCCTGTGTTACTAGAATTCTGAACATTTCCTTTTCAAGGACATTTATATGGCAATGTAAAATGAAAAATAGAGTGTACCTTTTAAATATGACATTAGGCATACTAGTTTAAGAAAAGTAACCCATGTAGATTCTACATTCATTTTTAAAAGAAGAATTTATATATACCCACCTTTTTGCATACATAAAGTACATAATTCTTTTCTCCCTTTAAAGTAATTCAAGGATGTTATGTTGATTTATCAGTAGAGCTCTCTTTTTTTATAGGAAAGCAGAGCAAGTTTTGTAGCCTTCAATTCCATGGGTCCTCTGCTTTCGCTACATTTACTAATGTACCTCCATGGTATTAAATTAATGGCACTTTTCATTCTTTGTCTTTCTTGATTTCTCATTAATATATGATTTATTAATTGAATTTGAGCAATCTCTTTGTATTTAAAGAGAATTTAACTTATATTACATTCATTGGCTTTGAATTCACATTTTTGTGTTATATTTTCTTCAAATTTTCTTTTGATGTATATTTCTCCTTTACACAACCTAAAATCTTTGCTTAGTGTTCTTTTTGTTTCTTTTTCTTTTCTCATATCTTGCTTTGTATAGCTCAAGCAGTTCCACATCTGTAGAAATCACTTATGTGCTGACATTATCTAAAAGTATACCATCAATACTCATTCAACTTTTGAGTTCTAGTCCTCATTAGCAAAAATATACTATACATCTCCATTTGAATATACCCTAAACATCTCATCAGTTCTAATGTGGTCAATATTAACGCTGTCTTAACCAAGTGTTGTGCACACCTATAATCCCACCACTGAGGAGGCTGATGCAGGAGGATCAGGAATTTGAAGCCACTCTGGACTGTGCAGTGAGTCTCTGTCTCAAAAAACTAAAAAACAAACAAACAAAACAGTGCTTTCCTAGCCCTGCAAACAAACCTATTCCTCTTTGTGTCTTCATTCTTCCAATATGTGATATTGCCACCTACTAATTACTCAAAGAAGAAAGCAGAGCAAACTTCACACGATGTTGAACACCAAATCTTGCCAAGTGTCTCAAAATTAATGTCAAATTTGATACAATGTCTCCATTCTTACCTTGTCACCCTTTCTTTTTACTGTTATTAAGTGCCCTTAAGTCAGTGTGTGGCTCATAGCAATCCTATACACAACAGGTCAAACAGTATTGTTAAGGCTTCTCTGCTATTCATCGGGTTTTCACTGGCTGATATTTTTGGGGGGTGAGGGAATATAGGTTGCTGAGTCCTTCTCCCAAGCCTACAGCACCTAGTGGTCCCAGGTGGTCTTCCATCCAAGTATTAATCAGGCCTGACCCTCCTTAGCTTCCAAGATCTGATGGGATAGGACACCAATGTGCTAAAACTGCGGGCCACACTCTTTCTTAATCACTTAATTTGTTGCCTTATCTTTGGTAAAACTTCCATTCTCACTCCCAACCAATCTGATATGCTCATAACAGCTAAGATAACGTTAAAATATAAATCTAGTGATGTTATTTCTATAATTAATTTTTAAAATGGCTTCACATTGTATTCAGAATAAAATTAAAAATGTGACCTGGCATTCACAGTTGCCATTCCACCTTCATCTCCTGTCACTTTTATTGTCCCTTGCTATATACTATACGGTCACCCTCCCTTTCAGTTATGACCTGAACTTTATTTTGACCATTATAATTTCATGTCTAACCACTTGAAGTACATCTTCCCATTACTCAGTTCCTTCTACTACATGCTCAAAACTCTTTGGCCTTTGTAATTCATTTTCATCAAAGAAGTTTCGGCTTAAAAGTCACTTTCTAAAAAAAAAAAAAAATCTTCCATTTTCCTCTAACTGAAATAAATCACTTTACCACATAGCACCAGTTTCCTTTATTTCATAGACAGTATCACTTTCTAAACTTTGCTATTTATTTTTGTAAATAGTGTATAAGCTTTCTCCTTCAATGATCAATAAATATTATTTCTCCTTTACTGACATTTTATCTATAAGGCCTAGTACACATACGATAGTATATAATGACAATTTTATTGTAATGTTCCCCATCAAACTTCATTTTTCTCTAAAAGCTCGATATAATTATGTTTGTGTATTTATATACTCATTGTTCATTTCTGCAGCCCTTTTTACTTCCTGTCTTTCTGAAGCCCAACTTATCTTACCAGGATGTGTATATCAGTACTTCTTCAAAGTACTTCAGCTCAGTTTGATGACCCCTTTGTTGTGGAGACCTGCAATGCCTGTGAAATGTCATTGTCAAGTTTCATTACTTTGTAGGTTATTTTTTATCCTTAATTTCCCTTACTCTTATCTATAATAAATTCAAACAGGTATCCTGAATCTTCTTCTATCATTTTCTCCTACACTATTGATAAACTTGAATTGTCATGGATTTCCAGTTTATCTGATAATTATTCCTTAGTATAAAATTATTACCATTTAATACATTTAATAATAGACATCATAGAACAATAGTAATAGTAATAGTAATAGTAATTACTAAAATACCTTCAATAGTTTGCTGTTTCAACAATTCCTTCAATTGCACACAAAGAGAATATTCCTACTTCTTAAATGTGCAAGAGATCTCAACTCAGCTTTTCTGTGTCCTTTTTGGAGGAAAAGAGAGCAATAGTGGTTAAAAGATCTTAACCTGACTTTGCCTGAGTGGGAACTTTCCAACAGTGAGAATTTGTGTAGGAAGTTCACTACCAGAGAAAACAGTAGGCTTGATTTTCTTCTCTATAACCAGCAACACCAACAAACAACAAGCAAACAAACAAAAAATAAAACACGTTTTTTTTTTTAAAGCATGTTTAATTGAATTCATTAAATGCTAGGTGTGAGCCAGTGCCATAAGACATGCCTGTAATCCTGGTGAGTTAGGAAGCTAAGGCAGAATTGTGAGTTCCAAGCCAGAGGCAGCCTGCATGATTTAGCAAGAACTTGTCTCAAAATAAAAAATTAAAGTTAAAATAAAAATGACCTAGGTGTGCAGCTCAGTGATAGAGTACTTGCCTAGCATGTGCAAATCCCTGGATTTATCTCCCTAATATTGAAAAACAAATTCTAAGTTTGCATCAAGTCTTTTCCTTTATGCAATATTTTTTCCTTCTAAGAAAATGTCAGAAATGCTCATGACTAAGCAATCAGTTTTTATGAGTAAGAATGAGAAGACAGTCAAACAGGGCTGTAAGTGAATTACCTGCTTCATATCACATAACACAATTCATTTTGCCAGTTGCACTTGATGGCTTTGTTAATAGTTATTCAAAAAAAAAAAAAAAAAAAAAGCTAATTCACAACCACAGAAGTCAGATTGCTCAAACTTTTTCTTCTCTCTGACAGTTTTGTGTAATGTGGTGCCACTGGTAAGATTTATTTGTAGAGATTCCGTAAGAAGAAATTTTAAAAAATACAATTATTTTGTGGGGTAAACAATAAAATAATTAGACTCAAGTATAATTATACTTTTTATCAGCATCTATACACATTTCTTCTTACATTTATTATTTGCATAATGTTTCTTTCGCCACAATCAATCATACTCTTTAAATAGGTGCTATAAAGGACCCAGGGTTGGGGCAGAAATGATTATTGCAGCAAAAGGATTTTGTAAATGGTGCAACATATTTCTTTTTGCTCACATGATTTTAAAACTTAATAAAGTGTAGTCAACTGCCTATATATAAAGTAATTACAAGGATAAAACTCTCATACATAACAAGCAAATGTATAGAGAATAGTGAAATCATAATTTATGGTGGAAAATATACATATCATATATATATAAGAATAAATATACAAAGTAAATAAAGTCACAATTCACTTTTTTAATAGTCAATTTACAGTTCTTAATAAATGAAGGAAAAATCTTTTAGTCAAGATTGTCCGTGTTTTCTCTGTATCTCTTTAAAGCACCGCCAGTTGTTCTGCACTGATATAGTCAATTGCTTACCTAGGCTCTTATTCACAGCCTCTTCTAATGGGGGCTCATGTATCTATGTTCCCCAACATTTCCTACACAACTCAATGTTTGATTCATCCTTGGGAGTGGCAATATTATAACATAAGTTCATCTTTAAGAGTGTCAATATCGTCAAATATTTCAGTCCTTTGTTCCTATGTTCTGAGTTTTCTTGTTTATCTATGTGTGGCTCTTTGTCCAGCCATAGTATAAATATGCTATCTGGAAACAGGGCTGAATACTTAAAATCTTGAATTTTAAGCATTAACTTACTACTTGAACTTCAGACTGAAAATGAAATGATCTGCCTGCTGAATCATTATTACTCTGTTTGTATCTCCCTTCCGGAAACTGAAAGCACAGCCCAAGCTTTAACTGTTCTGTCATTTCTTATCCAGTATAATGAAGGCAATAGATATATATCGTTTCTAAATTTTCTCTAATTTATAAAAATCTGTTCTACAGAAAAATGACAAAGCCATTAACAATTTCTTAAACTAGTAACAATAAAATCTTAGTTCTAGTTTGACTTTTTAATTTATTTATGTTTTTGATAAAAAGACAACTTTTTATAAGGAACATAAACATATATGGGATATAGTTAATTAAAGCTGACAAAAATTTTTAACATTTGGAGATCATTGAATAAAAATATAGTTATATTAAAATTAAAATCATATAGCTGCAGATGTCATTAATATGAAACATTTCTAAGTAACTCTTATTGGAAGTTAATTCTAATAGATTACTATGGTTTTATCACAGTAATGTTTTTATACTAATAATATGTACATTGTTGTGGTTATCCTCTAATAGCAAAATTCTGAAATTGGAAAAATAGACCAAAGTCTAATTTTATGTAGTTATATACTTTTTTCCTAGTAAACTGGAGAACACATATATTATAATAAAAATTCCGTGAATAATTAAAGTTTTATATAATTCATTTTTGAGGAGGAATATTACCTTAGGAGGAGGCGAACTTCAATTTCATTTGTATAAGAGTAAGCTGTGAGTTTTAAAAAATATTTAATCCTTGGAATCCCAATTTATTAGGAAATACATGTTTAATATCACTAGTATTGCAAATGCCATCATGTAGAACTTTGACTATTTGGAACTATGCAATTAAAATAATACATGTATATAATAAATGTAATTTATTAACTTAGGTACAATATACTTAACATTTATAATATTAAAGCCAAATTGAGTGCTTTGTTCTGTTTTACATAGGGTTGCTATGGGTCTGACCCCACTAGACAGCACCTAACAACAACAAAAAAGAATGAATTAATAGTACAATCAAGGTAAACCAGGAGAAAGAAAGGCCTATGTGTAGATATCTCATTTCCAGGACTACTATTCATCCATTGGAAAATTTTTGCACAGTAGTTTCAAAGGTAGACTTGAACTATTAGAAAATTCTATAAATGAAAAGAGTTACTAAAGAATATAATTTTTCCACACCAAAATATATTTTTAATAGCAAATAACAAAACAAAACAAAAAAAACAACAACAAAAAAAGATAGAATAAAACTGTCATATGTACATATTCTAGTAACGTTTTCTTTTAGGTATGAGTGAAGCAAACAATATCAATTTGGGTACATCCACTTATAAAGTGGTTCAAAATTGATTTTAAGTAATATTTTCCTTTAGTATGCTGCACTAATTGAGACCTTTTAGTTAAAAATCATAGTTTTATATGCTCTTCTTTAGCCCTAACATATTTAAAAATGCATACAATTTATTCAGATTGACATATAATGAATATTTTGGTCATATCATTGTAAGATCTGATGATGTTCTTCCAGTCAATTCTACACATCAAGGAAACATGAGAAAAAGATTAACATTGTAAAATGTGAACTTGCTAATATTTGATTTAAATGATATTCAACATCCTGACAGAGTATTTAAGACATTGCTGTACAACTTCTGTTAGTATACAGTCCCAAAAGAGAGACCTGGCTTGTGTAGACTGTTAATAATAAAGTATTATTACTTACATACTTAACGTGACTTTTCTTATTGGTTATAGAATTGTAATTATTCTCTGTCATCACTAGTAATATATGTGATAACACAACAGTTGTGCAGAAATCAGTTAATAAATCAATGAGACAGAAATCTGCAGGAAATCCTGTATTATTCTCTTTCATGAACAGGCTTCAAAAAATGTTGTGGAGATGAATGCAAAGCAGGCCTGAAATATCAAGCCCTGCTGCAGCAACATAACTAGATGGCTACTGCTATACTTGACAGGTCTTGCTTTTTTCTCCAGGTACAGAGAATTATTACGTCTCTAAATATACTTCATTTTGGATTTAAAAGAAGGCACCCTAATGATTAGAATATGGCACATTCCAAATTATATCTATATCTAAGTGTCTTGGAGAAGAAATAATATCTCTTTTCATTGGAAAGCCAAAAGTCATCCTCAGCCCTTGATAATCACTATGTTTATTATTATTTTTTAGTTTTTGTCCCTGTCTTACTCCACTTTGTTCTTTTATAACAGAATACCTGAAACTCGTACCAACATCAATTCATTCATAAGGGCTCTAGATTCCATCACAGGGCACTGTTGCATTTGGGATTAGATTTCCAGGCCATGAAACTTGGAGGATACCTTCAAACCATAGCAACTACGTGTCATTGATTTATAGTATCCCTACTGACCATTCGCTATAATTGTTCCACTGTAGGTAGACAATTCTTTCCTATTTCTCTGAGAGCCAGATTACTAAGGAAAAAAGGGAAAAAGTGACATATATATCTTCTACTAGTTTTTGCAAAGAATCTACTTAGACCATTATGAACTAGCAATTGACACAGTTACCAGAAAGTGTGGCCCTTTACATTTGGATCTGAGACTAGCACATAGGTGTTGTTGCTGTTAGGTGCCGTCAAGTCGGTATGCCACTCATAGCTACCCTCATAGGGTTTTCTATGGCTATTTCGGGATTCCCTTGGGAGTGGATTGCCAGGCCCTTCTCCCATTTTTGCAGTGCTAGGAATTGAACTCAGGTCCTCAGAAACTGCAGCGCAGTGCTCTACCAACTGAGCTAAATCCCAGCCCAGCACATAGGTACTTATTTTTAAAACAAGAAGAACTTCTGGTGGAGTTAGGGCTGATGAGTTCTCTGGCATGTCCTGTTTGTTAGTGGGCAAAACTGGTGAATAATTGAAAGGATGTGAAATCAGTGGCCAATGAATTGTGGAGTCATAAGTCTATGTTTCTCAAATTATTGCTAAAGTAATGACACAAAGAAGCTATAGAGTTTACAAACCAGGAACATCTGGTGCATTTCTTGGTGCCCCATTACCCTATTCTGAAAATTCATGAAAACTTTACGTTTTAGTCATTAACCAAAACAAAAATAAAAGAATCTCATATGGTAAATAATATATAACATCAGTTTTTATGATAAAATACTTCATATATTATTTACCATGTGAGATTCTTTTATTTTTGTTTTGGTTAATGACCAAAATGAGTCTGTATGTATTGAAGATATGTGTTGAATGGAGAAACATTGCTACCTTCTAGTTTCTTTGTTTGGAAATTAACTTTGAGAGAAAAACATTTGAACACACATAAATGCATAGATATGAACATGACATAATGATCCTCAGATTAATGACCTATATCAGAAGAACTTCCGTAGAGAAATGCTAGATCAATGCTTCCAAAGACATGACAGCCTCTATAGATGAACTTTTCAATAAGTGAATCTTATTAGTAGGAAATTTAGTCAACTATGATACAAACCAGTGAGAGATTCACTAACTTACTCCTCAGTGGTTAAAAAAATATTGTGTGCAAAAACATATTCAGTGAAGAAAGAGAATTCATGACTTTTTTTTATCAATAACACTACAAATTTTTGTCAAGTGTCCTGAAAGTTTAAAAACCTTGGTCAACTCTTTTCTTCCAACTCTTTAACTTAATTTCCATCATAAAAGGTATGTCAAGTACAGTATAACAATTAACAGTTTGGTTTACAATTGTTGAATGTGAATGCTCAGCCTAGAAAGATAGCTGCTAAATAATCTGAATTTGTGAGCAACCTGTTAGGTAAACAATGAACGCTTTCACCTCATTTTCCTGCTCACACTTTGCTAGAAAATCACATTTCTCTTTGAAGAAAAGCAGAAAATAAGTTTTGAACAATGCATGCACATGCCAAGTGAGGATCGATCTCTGTATATGAGAAAGATTATTGCACACCAATCTCAATTTAAAATATGGTCTAAATACAAGGTCTAAACTGTTTAAATTATTAATATCTTTTAATTTGCCACTTCATCGCCCAATTGAAAATACTTAGAATACTACCATGCAAATAATTTTAGGCTAAGAAACCTTAGTGAAAGATATCTCATTGCTGCTGAATTCAGGGTTCAAAATCTGCAGTGTGAATCCCCTCAAGTTGCATTTTTACTGATTATAATTGTTGCCTTATATATGAATGCATCTGTTCTTTCCTAGTTGAAAATAGACTCAGAAATATTGGAAATATTGTTTTTAAGTAATTTCACAGTTGATTCTGTCTTTGCAGATAGTAATTTTTAATATGTGGGAAGATAAAACAACAAAAATGACCAAAATATTAGTTTGTTTATAAAATTTCAAGGTTATACTTTAAGTCACCTCTGCGTTTCAACAAGTCATTAAAAAAAAAAAAAAAACTTTGAACATGTTGAAATAAGGACACTTTTTCCTACCTGTACTTCTTCTTTGTGACCAAAATAGATTCACTCTTACTTTTAATGCACTACTTTATAAAATTTCCTATTATTGCAATAGCTTATTCTTTCTTGCTTGTCATTGGTAGAAATATTTGTTTACAGATTCAGATATGTAATAAATACAAATTTACTTTTTCTAAAACTCCATTTATTTTTTTATTTTGAAGCTTACTCCATAAGACTGTCAAAATTGTAATTCCAATTCCTTCATAGTTTTCCTTGTACCCTGTCAGGGTCTATGTTAAGGTTCTATGGATCTAACATAGTCCTAAAACATCAGAGAGTAGAGATGAGCATCTGCTCCTGAATGTGTTCTATTCAGTCATGCATGGTCTTCCTTGTTTCTCAGTGGTCAGTCTCTTCAGATTGCTACTATGTTATTACTGCTTCTCATCTCATACATTAAGTTCTGCAATTTTTTTCTCTTGTAATACCACTCTTAGGAAAAGAGAAATCTTTCTGTTGTTTCCATACACATTGTGCCTGGGGAACTTTTTGAACTCTGCTAATCCCCTGTTTGCATAGAAAGTCTCTGCAACTGTTTTAATTTTTGCTTTACATTGTGTTGCACTGATATCATTCCCTTACTGCTGTGCACTCTGAAACCTAAGGAGCTCTGTTACACTCTCAAAGGCCCTATTTGCATAATACACAATTCAGAGCCTTTCTCTGGAGACTTCCTTGCTGAAGTGTTATTGTGAGATAGAACACAATTACACCATGATCTCAGTTGCCTCAAACATGCCCAGGGTGAAGGAATTGCATAAAAATAACAGTATAAAATACAAAATAAACTGGATGGACTATTTATCTGTTTCTACAGGCAAGTTTTCTTCCTTTTCTCCTTTCAATATGAAGAGATTTCTTTCTTTCTTTTCCTTCCTTCCTTTCTTCCTCTCTCTCTCTCTCTCTCTTTTTTGTGTGCTACAGGGCTGCTGAACCCTGGGTTTCACACATACTTTGCAAGTGCTCTGCACTGAGCTGCACCCCTAGCCCATTTTGTATTTCTTTCTTTCTTTTTTTTTTTTTTGAAATGAAACAAGATCTCTCTAATTTATACAGGCTGCTTCTGGCCCCAAAATTGTGATCCTCCTTCCTCTGCCTCTGAAGTTGTTTGGGATCACAGGCATTCACCATCATGTCTAACTTTATGTAGAGATTTCTATATTCCAATTGCAGTCTTCTCTTATAATGGGGTAACCCATAAAGGGGTAACTCAGAGAATTCCACCCTGGGAATTCCACCCTGGGGTTGAAGATAGGCCACCTATAGGAGCTCTGCCTTCAGAAAAAAACAATCCTCTTTCAGAAAAAAGACTAAGTACATATGCATATGTATTAGTCAGCTGGTGTGCCACTGTGACAGAGAAACCAACCAAAACATACATATGAGGGGGAGAAACTTATTGGGACCTCATGCTTAGAGGATTTCAGTCCACAACGGTGCTAAAAATGGCAGCAGGGCAGGGGTGGCAAGGCCTGTGGTAGAGAACCTCATATCTAGATGATGAGGAGCAGAGAGCAGAGACAGCAACAAGAATCAGGGCTCCAGGTAAAACCCTCCAAAGTCCTATTCCCAATGACTTACTCCCACAAAACTACAACCAACCTCCCAGAGTTCCATAACCTCCCAGGGCAGCGGCACCAGCTGGAGACCAAGTGTTTAAACATGTGACCTTTGGGGGATATTTTAGATTCAAACCATAATAGCATATTTCCTGGCTTTTGTTTTACGTTTTCTATAAATTATGAAGTTGCTATTAGCAAATTTGAAAGTAGACTGAGGATATCTCTCTCCCCAGTTGTGGTCAAAACTGCAAATAAATTCACTTTTCCATTTCTCTATATATTATGTCACTTTCTTTTAAGGAGGATGAGCATTCAAGCCAAGAGCCAGTCCTTCTCCTGTAACACTCTTAAGTGTGCTTGGTACTCTTCTTATTTTCTAAGGCACTTGTTCCTACACTTAACCATTTCTATTTATTGATTCATTCTAGTGATGTTGATGAAGACAGGACAAAGACAAGAAGAAAGAATCCATGTCAAATAGTTCAATACAAGAATATAGAGAAAACTAGTTATAAAAGTCATAAAATTGATAAAAATGCATGGAGGATAGTAAGGCAGACCTAGAGCTTAGCAACAGCTGAAAGCTAGTCCAATCCCCATAGCTGGAGGTATAAATGTGACAAGGTGATTCTATCAGGGTTCAGGGAATGAGTACAAAGGCAGTTCCTAGCTCCTATTGAGTTCTGGCATGGAGTCAAGTAAGAGAAATAGAAAGATAAATATCCTGACCTCTCTCCTTTTATGACCCCAGTGTTCCGCTAGTGCAGCCAGCATCTTCAAACTACTAGAAGTCAATGGAAAAGGAAACATAGGAAATGAAGGAGTCCAACATTTGTAGTGGGGTACAGATCAAGGGACATGAGAGAAGGAATCTGAGAGTGAACAATACACTCCAGGTTCAACAGCCAAGGTATAATAACAAATGTAATCTTAATCAACCTTTTGTATAGATACTAATATTATCCTCACTTCATAGAAAAGAGAACAAAAGTAATATTACATTTAAAATAATAATAAAAATTAAGACTGTGTTGCTTAGGGGGACTGGAGGAAAAAGAGAGGGTTAGAGAGAATATTAATTCTCTCTTTAATCACCTTTATATTAATAAGTTTATTAAAATCAACAAATATCACTTGGGTAAATGAAAAATGAAGTAAAAAAAATCAAGGAACTCTATTTATAAAAACATCATAATTCCCAGTTCTTCCTTGACTTACTTATCCATCTCTCCCATCCTTTTCATAATCAAAAATCTTGAAAGATATGTTTTTACTAAATTAGCTATCTTTAACTCTTGCATTTTCATTCACTCTATACACTGTGTTTTTTTCTAATTCATCCACTCTACTAGAATAATCCTTTGTAAGGACCGTAAATGACTATTTGTCATGACATGCAATGTTTTATTTCCTTCTTACCTGACACAGTCTCTGCCTCTGTCTCTATCTCTGTCTCTGTTTCTCTGTCTCTCTGTCTCTCTCTCTCTCTCTCTCTCACACACACAGTTTCTATCAATGATTATAAAAAACACCATGATCTCTGTTTTTGTTTCCAGGTAGCAAATTGAAGAAAGTAAAAAACAGAAAAGAGATATCTATGTTTTCTAATGAAACTTTGAATGTTGAGATAGTATACCATGTTTTTTTTCTAAATACTCTTGCCCATAACTAAGTCACATGGACATACCTAAATTCAGGGAAGGCTAGGAAATAATATTTTAGCAAAGTGACATGCTTATCTAAAAACTGGTGTGCTACTCTTAAAAATAAAATAAGCTACACTGACACTGAAAATATACACTATACCGAAAATAAGCTAACTCACACACACATGTCCCAGTCACATACTTATTAATAAGTTCTTTCAAAAATTCAATTATTTTCCTTATTGCTTTCCTATTTCCTTAACTTTTAGTGTTACAAAATTTCTTGAGAGCTGGGCGCAGTGGCCCATGCCTGTAATTCCAGTGGCTGGAGAAGCAGAGGCAGGAGGATTGCAAGTTCAAGACCAGACACAGTCTGCATAACTTAGGGAGACCCTGTCTCAACAAAAGTAAACAAAAAAATGGGCTGAGGGTGCTGCTCAGTGGTCCAGCACTGGGAAAGCATGGAAGTGCGAGGCCCTGGGTTCAACCCCCAGTACCGGAAAAAAAAATTTCTTGATTGCCATCATGATTGTATGGTATATGTTATGTGTATATATAAGTGTAAAAACACCCTATGAGATAGTAAACAAAGCACCAGAAAGATCTTTACTTCTTGGAATTGATGCACAAAGTAACAATGCTTTCACTTTTGTTTCACTGGGAAGTTTCATGGGTAAATGTGGTATCTCATACAGTGTTTAGTATACTGGTCAAGTGATGGGCAAGTACCAAACCAAAATTCTCTTGAAAATATTAGTTGAAGACAGAAATGTTTGAGCATGGAACAGTTCAAGTGCCGAAGTATCATTATTCTTGGCTTCTTCTTCATTGTGTTAATTTCTTCAGAAACTATGCTTTTTTTAGCCTCAACTTTAAATGTGCTCCTTTTCTGAAAAGACTGCAAGTATCTTCAAATTTTCTGCTCTGCTTTTGGCTCCTAATTCTCACTATAAATCAGTCTAAAAGGAGTGAGTAATAATAATGCTATAGCCTGAATGCTGGGCTGAGTTGAAATTTCCACTACTACACTTATTAGTTCATCACATTTAAACACAGCCTCCCACTAAGTCTCAGGAAACAGACAAAATATAGATAAATCCCTAGGCAGAATCTACCATACATGGCTTTTAGTACAATTCCTAGTACAGACATTGTGTCCATTTGAAACCTTAGGGACTTGGCTTTCATGGTCCACATTCCTGTTAGCATTCTGGTATGCAAAACTCCCTCTAGAATTATTCATCAAATTCTGTTTATAGCAATCTAGGGCTTCGCTGGGGCTGGGATTTAGCTCAGTTGATAGAGTGCTGCACTGCAGTCTCTGAGGTCCCGAGTTCAATTGCCAGCACCGCAAAAAATGGGAAAAGGGCCTGGCAATGCACTCCCAAGGCAATCCTCAAACAGTCAGCCATTGAAAACCCTATGAGGGTCGCTATGAGTGGGATACCAAATCGACAGCACCTAACAACAACAACAAAGGGCTTCCCTAGCCCATATCCTCAAATTTTGTCAAATTTCTTCCAGAAATCAGTTCTGAAGGCTTCTGAATCATTATCAGGTAGTTACAGCAACAAACCCATTTCTTCGTACCAGTTTTCTGTATTAGACTTTTCATTGCTGAGACAAAATACCTGAGAAAAATAATTTAAGCAAGAACAGATTTATTTTGGGTCATAGTTTCAGAGGTTCCAGTCCATCACTGTGGGAAGGTCATGGTGGACTAGAGTAGCTCACATCATAGAGGATAAGAATCAAAGAGTGAGAATGCCTGTACTGGCTGGTTTTCTCCTTTGCCATCTTTTATTCCATCCAGACTCCCAGCCTGACATGGTGCCAATGACATTCAGGGTGTGTCTTCTCTTTTTAAATAATCCTCTATAGAAACACCTTCACAGACATATCAAAAGGCATATATTATTAACCTAAGTGCTTCTCAATGCAATCAAACCAATAATCAAGATAAACCATCACAGGTGTCTTCAACAAAAGACAAAAACTAGATCTTTTGATGGATTGTAGACAAAACAAAGGGTGGCACAAGAGGATGATATAAGCTTTAGCATTAATCTCTTCAGAAGAAGTAGGACCAATTAATGAAACAGATTTGATGTTAAGAAGAAAGAACATATCACATGACTTTGTCACGAGGTTTATACACTGAGAAATAAAATGATTTTCTATTAAGAGCAATTCAGTGGGACAATTTCCACAAAGGTAAGGAAAACTATAATGAAGGTCAGTCAGTGATGAGAATATTTAGTGAGAAATTGTTGTCACAGGTGGTAAAGGCAGGGAAGATCTTAGAGCAGTTAGAGACTTCTACCCAGTACTTATAAATTCTTGTCATCATCAGAAAAGGACTTCTGAAATGAGACAAAGGAATTAGAAGGAAGTTTTATTAAGAGTAAAAATAGACACTCAAGAGAGAATGAAGTCTTTTCAAGAGAGAACTGCTTAGTCTGGGACTTTTGTTTGTCTTGTGGGCAAACTTTAATAGAGGGGAGGATTCGTCATAAATTAAGGTAGAGAATAGGTGGAGATTCCAGGAATAGGTTGAGATTTCCCAAGAATATGATTTTCCCTTTTTTGTCCTTATAACGGATTTTTCTTTGCATATGTCATGACATCAAATGCATGATGGGAATAACTAGTTTTGCAAGGCTCATGATATGGAGGTGCCATTATAATGAAGCAAAGGAGAGTTAGTGGTTGCCTTATTTGGGTGTGTTGATCCCAGCTAATTTGGGTGGCCTTATTTTTTATTGTTTGAAAAGTTACATGATATCCTGCTGTAATATAACTCTGGAGGTTCATTAGCCTGTAGCCACTGTGCAGTTTGGCCCTCCCTCCCATATTTTCCCTATGTCTATCTATCCTATTGCAGTAGCAGCTAGAGAGAAGTTTCTGGATCACAAATTCAGAAGGTGTAAATGGATGAAGGAGAGTGGAAGAGGAGAGTATGACTAGAGAAGAGTATGTAGATAGCAATACGGGAAGTAGTAATTAGCAACATACATAGGCACATTGGTATAATAGCCTCAAGTCTCACAGTGTGAAATGAGGTTGATCCAAAACATCTGGGTCTTGGTGTGTTTCCAATCATTTACTGAAGATTAGCTCTTTGATGTTTCCATTTTTTTCTAATGGTTTCAGGAGAGAGTTTTATTGTGATTGATGTTTAACTTTATTAGAATTTTTATAGTTTTTTCTCTGCTAGATTATAAACTCTATGAAATCAAAGAATCACTCAATAGTGCTAATAATAACATTCCAAGAAACTAACAAGTTGCCTGGCAAGACATACCAATGACACCTACTGTAATAATTTGCAGGGGCCAAGAGAACAATATAAACTATTGAAGTGGTCTGAATTTTGTCTTTTCTGTTATAAAGACTCTTGGTCTGCATTCTTAATTTAAATTAAGAAGAAACCTAACTGTAAAAGAGGAAACAGTTCTTTTTTCCTTAAGATATGATACTTTCTTGATCTAACTATTGCCTTTCAATTGTTTTTTTTTGTAGAGGCCCAGGAATAAAGAGATATTTCTCTGAGGATAAAACAGTGGCAGGACCCTGATAAATGACAATTGAGGGAGGCAGAGTCTCACAAAGAAATGGTCAGAACTGTGGGCAATATCACATACCCATTTCTGCCTTTCCTCTCTTCCAGCTCTTGTCTGACCTGTGTAAATACACGTCCTGGTAAGTCAAGTAAAAACTAATATCCAGACTTGTATTTGAAATGCCCTGGTTTTGAAATGTTGCTTCAATGTTTTAAAGCAGAGTGCATGCAAAGTGTATTGTATCCAAAGCTCTATTTGAGCTGTCATCCTCAATATAGATTTCTCGTGTGCATTCAGTATTTGTTGAAAAGAGAGAATGAATGTATGATTTAAAGGTAATTTGTTTAACTTACATTAAGCACTTGTTGTTGTTGTTGTTGTTAGGTCCCGTCGAGTTGGTATCTGACTCATAGTGACCCTCATAGGGTTTTCAATGGCTGTTTTGGGATTGCCTTGGGAGTGGATTGCCAGGCCCTTCTCCCATTTTTGCAGTGCTGGGAATTGAACTCAGGACCTCAGAGACTGCAGCACAGCGCTCTACCAACTGAGCTAAATCCCAGCTACATTAAGCGCTTGGTTATATTTAAATCAGACTCTTCTTTAAATCAAGGAATTTGTGTGTGTGTGTGTGTGTGTGTGTGTGTGTGTGTGTGTGTGTGTGTATGTGTGTATGTCTGTGGCACTTGGGGGTTGAACACAGGACCCTGCACTTCCATGCTTTGCAAGTACTGCACCAGTGAGCTGTATCCCAGGCACTTTTTTGTTTTTTACTTTTTATTTGAGACAGGGTCCCTCTAAATTACACAGTCTGCCTCTGGTCTCAAAACCACAGTCCTCTTGCCTCGGTCTCCTAAATCACTGGGATTAGAGGCATGAGCCACTGTGCTGGGCTAAGGAATTTTTTACTACAAAGTTTTCTTTTATAAATTCTAATTCAGGCATTGAGTATTTTCAGGTCTCTAAAGATAACATATTCCTATCTTCAATAGTTTTTTTTTTTTTTTGCTTGTCTCTTTTTGTTGTATTGTAGTGTTGAACCCAAAGCCTCATGCATGCTTTCGCAGACACTTTACCACTGTGTTACACCCTCATCCCATTTTTACTTTTTATTTTGAGACAGGGTCTCAGTATGTTATGCAGGCTGCCTCTGGCCTTGAACTTGCGATCTTCCTGACTCTGCCTTCTGAGTTTTAGGGATTACAGGCATGTGCTACTGTGCTCAGCTCAATAGCTTTGTTTTATTCAGTTTAAAGCAAATGAAAAATGATTGTGAAATTACTTTTATACATACTTTATCATTTGTTATGACCTCTTCATAAAGATAGAAATGTTTTATTCTGAAAATTGCTTTTGAAGACCTTCTACACTTAATATATTAATTTGTATATTAGATTTAATTTTTCAATAGTAAAAAAGCAATTTCACAGTAAGATTGCTCTTCTCTAGGGGCTATAATGAATAAACAAAGAACATCAATAGTAAGCTATCATAGTTCTGTTAGTTATGGTAGCTTATAAAGTATTTTATATTGGCTATCAAAAATGTCCTTAAAAAATCTCTAATTCAATGTATCAAAATTGAGACTCTTCTCAAAAGGATCTGACAAAAACAAATTTAAGTCATTACAAATCTATCTTACATGGAAGTCTACATGCACATATATTCAAAAACATGCTTTATTTCCAATGTAAAAATACATGTATTGAATATAAAAATATGCAACTCATTTCCATAAGTATAGTATGGTAATGAACTTTGATACTTTGAGGAGTCTTCTTTCTATATCAAAAAGAAAGTGAGAAAGCTTTATGCAGGGTGTACACGTGTAATTCTAGCACTCAGGAAGTTCAGGCAGGAAAATTACAAGCTCAAGGCTAGCCGTGACTACATAGGGAGATACTACGTCTCTAAAACATAGAAAAAAGAAGCTAGGCACCCTGGTGCACACCTGTAATTTCAGTAACTCAGGACACTGAGGCAGGAAGGTCATGAGTGTTAGGTCAGAGGAAGTTTGTACAACTTGAAAACCTGTGTTAAAATTTAATAAATGGGTTCAGAGTGTATCTCAGGGGTAGAGCTCTTGCCTTAGTATGTGTGAGACCGTGCGCTCAACCCATCCATACTGCAAAAACAAAAACAAAAACAAAAACAAAAACAAAATCTAGTCTCCAAACTCTGTAACAACTTGGCCAGAAAGCCAAGCTACAATATCTATACCAAATGGTCATGACATGAATAATAATGACAGCTTCCCTAACCAATCACAAGGATGCCCTGCTCCATGTTAGCCTCCCTTCAGCTACCCTATGCCAACAACTTCCAATTAGAATCTGCTTTTTTCACTATGAAGCCTTCATACTCCCCTGCCTGCCTTTGAATATCTGTGAAATGCAAGAGATGGCGGCTGAATCCCTTGCATCATAGCAAGCTTTCTATAAAGTTGACATTGCTTGTTCTCACTTGAGTAGTCTTCATTTATTTTCATGGGAATTATATATTTTTATTGGTTTGTTTTGAAAAGAATATTTTCTTTGTATTCTTCAGGTTCTTTGACTACTCTATGAATTACATTGATATGACAGATTACTAGGAGGAATACAGTTTTGATTATCTGTGTGTACATGGGAACACTTACAACTACGAGGAGTGGTAAGATGATTGAAGCTTATAGATCATCATTCTGAGCTACAGAAAATAGAGGTGGGGGGGCTTCTAAAAGATGGCTAAGGCAAATTATGGGAGAGTCAGAGGAGTGTATGGTGAATAAAGGTTGCCTTTTCTTGCAAATAAGTCTCTCAGGTGATAAAAATTGTCTGAGAATGCCTTTCCTGTTACATATTCCTTTATTATTGAAAATTTTCTTCACAAATATAAATATCCTTTTTTCATTTTTAGGTGCCATAGTTTTGGGTCCTACTCATAGAAACCCTATGTACAACAGAACAAAACTCTCCCTGACACTGTGCCATGCCTGACACTATTGTCAGTACTTCTCTGCTATTTATAGGGTTTTCAATGGCTGATTCTTTCAGGACTGGACTACTAAGTCCTTCTCCCAAATATCTTTTAGGAAAGGTGAAATTCATATTTCATTCTAGGCAGTTGAACCAGAGATAAAGAATTTTTACTGCAATATCTGGGTCTTAAATTCTTATAGTTGAAAATAATCAGTATGTACAAAGGGCATATTTTGAGGTCATGTATTCTGAAGTCTTCCAGTTTTAAATGATGCAAGTATATTAGTGGACAATGGATTCTTACTCCATGCCAGAAAATCTATTAGATAAATATGCCAGAAAAATCTATGAAGTTTATTTGGAAATAGTGTTCTTTAATATGGTAAAAGAAGAGTATTTGCTTCTTCCTAGACAAACATTGTTGTTGATAGGTGCCATCAAGTCAGGTCCAACTCATAGTGACCCTATGCACAACAGAATGAAACATTACTTGACACTGTGCAATGCCCAGCACTATTGTCAGTGCTTCTCTGCTATTCATAGGATTTTTGATAGTTTATCATTTTGGGAGTGGGCTGCCAGGCCCTTCTCAACCTTACAGCACCTTATAGCACCTGGTATTCCTAGGTGGTCTCCTATCCAAGGACTAACCAGGCCTGAGCTGAAATCAAACAGGATTGGACAAGAGGGTAGTATGTCTATAGACCTTTTCCTAGACAAATAGGTAAGGAATATTTTGTAAATAGATCAGTGTTGACTACATACTTTAAGAGGAATCTTAAGACCCAGTAAAGCTTTTGGATTTCAAAAAGAATAATTATTTTTCGCTGGCAGTCATGGAGAGATAGGAAGAAAATGTTATTTTTTTAAGAAAAAAAAGAATTCACAGCTGCTTGATTAAAATTCACATGTGAAATAGCACATTTGATCTTGTCTTTCTCAGAATTAAAAAAGAAACTTACTTTTGCAGACAATATTAACTATAGTGGAGAGTGAGCTCCAGGTAGGCTTATATTGAGGATAATGATAATAATAATATTAAAAACAATTTTTAAAATATTAACTATGTTTAGAGGGTCAACTATGTATTGGTTTGCTTTTAAATTCATCTTTTCATTTGAGTTTCAAAAAAGTTCCATACAGTATATTCTATCTTTGTTTTAAAGATGAGGAAACTGAAGCTTAGAATGTATAATGACATCCAAAATTCTCGTGACTAGTGTCAAAACTGAAATTCAAACTCACTTCTTACTGGCTTAAAATATACATCATTTCCTTAATATTCCTATTATGTAATTGATTCCACCAGGTCCCTGTTCTTTATAAATTAGGTACTAATCAGTAAATTGAACTTTCTGTCAGGTGAATTATTTATGGATGTCTCATATTATATAACATAAGGCTGATTTTAATGTGAGTGGCATATATAGTATTCGATACCAGAGAAGATGTTTTAAGTGAGATCAATGTTAGGTAAATGTTAAGTAAAACAATGCATATAACACTGTCCTCATAAATGGATAAACCTTCCAGGAAGACTACAAAATGTAGTTTTCATAAATTAATAAGCCACTATATTACGGGCACCTGTAGCCGTACCACTATGGCATCTGATCAGATCCCAGAAGCTAAGCAAGGTCAGACCTGATTAGTTCTTGGAAGAAAGACTGCCTGGGAACACCAGGTGCTGTAGGCTTGGGAGAAGGACCTGGCAACCCACTCCCAAAAAACAATAAGCCATTGAAAACTCTATGAGAAGCATGACAATAGTATTTCATCTGTTTTTCATAGGGTCCATATGAGTCAGACACTGATTCGATGGCACCTCACAACAACAAAAACAATGCTAGGAGTTGTCATCCTAAAGAATGACTCCTTATAAGGGAACGATGCAGAATTGTACCGTTGTGAAGCTTCAAAGATTTTGAAGTCATGCGTGAGGCTGTTACAAGGCATCAAAGGATTAGACTATACAAAAATCACCTTTCTGATATAACACTTTTAAAATTTTTAAAAATCTATTTTGTATGATGAAAGGCACAACTATGCATCTTTGCCATACATATTTTACATTGTGACATTAACATAATGAACATCTGTGATACTCAGCTTGGTGCATTTATTAAAAGTTGATATAGGTGCAATATTCTGACAAAGTTCTAACATTTGTGTTTCTTTTTGGTCTCAGATAGTATCTGAATACTTGTGACAATATTAAATGAGTAAGTACAAAATTTCTCTTGTGTTAGTAAATGTAGGAGGAATATCTGTTTGGAAGAATGAAAACTAAAGGACCCAGAGGAATCCATAATGTTCCAAATAGTGGAGTAGAGCCAAAATAAATACAGTCATCCTCATGGTATGTAATTTTATCCCTGTGTTTTAAACTAATAAAACTTTAGTGAGATTGAAATATATAGTATTTGCTTTCAAATTCATTTTACTTCATGACTTTTTGATTCATGTTTTTACATTTGTGTTTTCTGAATGGACATAGATGTCTTCAAAACTTGAAAAAAATGTATTGTTCATTTGAGGAATAGATCTAAGGGGCATTTTAGGGCCAGCAGAAAAATTTTCACATATTGGAAACTGAAAGAACACTTCAGTTTTACTTTGTTCTAAAAGGAAAGAAAAACTTTGTTGTCAATTTGATATTGCTTATATTCAATAATATTTGGCCATGCATAAAGCTTTTTAGAAATTTTCAAAAGATCTGATATTATCACATTACAATACTGTTTTGTTATAGTTTTCAATGTAAGAAGGAGTGGAAGAAGATATACTCATTGAATAACTTTTATGTGGAGAGGTAATTGAAAGGTATTATGTAATATATATATATATATATATTTTTTTTTTTTTCTGTACATGAGGGTTGAATGCAGAGCATCACATACTTTGCAAGTGCTCTACCACTGAGTTGCAAACAGACTATTTTTCCATTTTTTATTTTGAGTCAGGGTCTCACTAAGTTATACCAGCTATCTCTGGCCTTGAACTAGCAATTTTCCTGCCATTACCTCCTGAGTTGTTGAGATTACAGGTATGTGCCACCATGCCTAGCTATATAAAATATTTTAAACATTCTTAATTATGGCTTTGTGAACAAATTATGTGAGTCAGTCAGTGATTTTATAAAGGCATAGCTAGTTTTTAAATGGTACTTAAAAATATGAAAGATCATAGATCTATTACACTAAATACTTTTTTTTTTTTTTTTTTTTTTTTTTTTGCGGTTCTGGGGGTTGAACCCAGGGCCTTGTGCTTTCATGTTTTGCAAGTGCTGGACCACTGAGCTGCACGCTTAGCCTTTTTTTTTTT
>VMDO01012080.1:0-10583 GCA_007922755.1 Pedetes capensis | reverse complement strand
AAGCATGCACCACCATGCCCAGCTTATATTGAATAGCTTCTTCGTGATATTAGCCAACAATTATTACATCAACATCCTTTAAAATGCAAATATTAATTTGGCTCCCAGAAATATGTTAGAAGCAATAAATGCATAAAGTCTGAGAAACTGAAAGTGAAGCAGAGCAAGTATTCTTTCTCTATGATACATGCACCCACAGATATTTACAGCCATACTTTATTTGGAAAAAATACAAAAACATTGTATGATTCTGATTATTAAGGATGTGTACAAACTCTGAAAAGAGAAACAAGTGATTGTCAGTTTTAAAACATCAAAATACTGGTCACAGTTCAGATAAATCACTTATTATCATCTTTTGAGAATCCTTTTGAAAAAACCAATTTGTTGTATTCACAATTTACGATGTCATCCTTTCTTTTTCTGTCCTATAACTTTCTTTTCTTCCCTTTCCTTTCCAACAAGAAAGAGCCCTTGTTCTTCTCACTTTGTGACTTGTTCTGTTACGATGCATGGCTAGCACATCTTGTGCTGGCAGTGCCACTGAGAGTTCATGTGAAGTTGCATTACCTTTCTAGCAAAGATCTTTTGAGAGTACTGAGTAGACATCTTGTGACTGACTTTTAAACACAAAACAAAATGAATGTTGTGTTTTCCTTGTTGGAAAGCTTTTGGTAATATATAACATCTTTCAGCTGTCCTCTCTGCCATTTTCAGTCTATACTGATTTACCAGACATTTGATAAATATTCCTTTTTTTAAGCTTTTAGTTGAAGCAAAGACATACAGGGTTGGATGAAAATATTTATTCTCTCAGTATTTCTGTGTAGCTCACAAAACTAAATTAGTATTAATGAAGAAGAAAATACTGTGAGCCCAGAGTTGCATATAGGAATTAGTGGTAAAATCACAGTGAAAATATCTTTCCTTGTGCAGAAAGTACTTAATTTTTCATCCAAGTGTTTCCTAATCCTCAATAATTTCATAATAGCTCCACTCCCAAATAAATTGTAGAATACAACAGGGATTTCTGTCACATAGTGAGACATTTATTTGTTTACTCATGTGGGGTAACAAAGGTTTCTTTGCCTTACTAATCACTAGGTTCATGTCTAATGGCTACTAGAGCAAAAGACAAATTAATAACAGGAAAGCATACAGATTTATATGAGCCTTATATGCCACAGAAGCCTCATAAGGAAATACAAGTGCAAAGAAACAAGTAAACCTCTATATGTTTTAATATTAGTTTGATGGAAAGGTGAATAGTCACAGAGAAGTATGACTCGGCAAAAAAGCATAATGCAATGGTAATAAGTCAAATAAGACCTGTTCAGATTCTTCTCTAAGAAGAAGCTGAGATATCTGAGAATCTGAGAAGAAGCTGCCTTCTGAGATAATGATCTTGCTTTCCTCTAGATATAATAAGGTGGGTGTCCCTCAATGAGAGACTTCTGACCTGCTTCAGGAGAGAAGGTGAGAATGCCCTTCCTGCCTTTGTCGTTTTCTCAAATGTCAGTATTTCAGAGTAGTATGTCCTGCACCTGAACATTTACTAAAATAAAATAAGAAAAAGATGAGTTGGAAGAGGTGAAAGATAAATGTAAAATTAGAGAAAAAATAGATAAAAACAAGTATAGTATAGAAAAGATCATTGGACAATAATGAAAGCGTGACTTGATCTGAGTACACTCCACTTTGGGCATCACAACCTCTGCCATATTCAAAGTACATTTTTGTACTGTGAACATTCATGTCTTTGTTCTTGGTTCTGATCTATAGATTATGCTTTTAGTATCAAAGGGATAAGCTGTCACATCATAGTGTAGTAGGGACCCAAGATGTTTTGGCTCTGAGAGACAATGACTACACTGGATGTTAGGTACTAATTTGACATTTCCTGCCTTATTTATTTGCTTATTTTAAAAATAACTTTGATTGTCATTAAAGATCCTTAGTAAGGTGATTTTGTTACTTATCAATTGCCTGGTCATTTTATGCCTAGCTACTTCTAACTTAAAAGAAAGTTGGTCTAAGAGAAAACGACTTTGAGACTTTTAAGCTTAAGCTTAGAAAGAAAGAGAAAACCACCCTGTGATAAGCATTATGAGATATTATCAACCAGAGAGCTTAGCTCGAAGCAATGTATATCAAATCATTTATTGTCAAAAAAAGAGGAATTTGGGGTTCTTCTATATCACTAACTTTTTCAACAGATTAATCTTTGATGATCTGTGTTAACATCTTTTATACTTGAGTTAGAGACAACTTTACCTATGCTGGGTTACATTGCAAAGGTAATTTACAAAGTGTAATCATTAACTTTATATCTAAAATTGCCAATCATTTAATAGAATCTTGATTTTTCAAAGGGTCACTAGCATGATATCAAAAAGCATTGATATTTTAAAAAATGAATACTCGAATTTAGCTATTATATATTTTTTGCTGTCCTTTTCCTCTGGTGCTCTAGACCAGCCAAACTCATTCCACCAACAGTGTATGGTAGGAAAATCAATCCAAGAAACAAGTTTCCTACAGTTGCTATAAGAACCAGCCAAAACACTTAAAAAAGTGAGAAGGTGACTTCAGTTCTTCAATCCAAAACCTCACTACAAGAGTATTTCCACTAGTTTGAAATTCTTATGCATTATGTATGTATACTTATTCAATTTATTCAAACTATTTCCAAGTAAAACAGAAGATTCTGCAGGTATAGTTCAGAAGCTAAATAAAACATAGGCCCAACTTAACTCTTTATTTAAAACACAGATTCTTTCAGCACTAATGTCAATCATTGTTGAAGATGAGCCAGAGTGTACTGGCTGAAGACATTACAAGAGAGATAAGGGCCAGGCTTGGTGGCGCTCACCTGTAATCCCAGCGGCTCGGGAGGCGGAGGCGGGAGGATCGCAAGTTCGAGACCAGAGGCAGTCTGGGTAATTTAGTGAGATCCTGTCTCAAGAAGTAAAAAAAAACATGGGCTGAGGTGCAGCTCAGTGGTCCAGCACTTGCAGAGCATGCAGGTGCGAGGCCCTGGGTTCAACCCCCAGTACCGCAAAAAAAAAAACCCACAAAAAACAAAAAACAAACAAACAAACAAAAAGGGAGATAAGGATCCCCTCAGTCCACAAAGAAGTTGGGCAAGGACTGTAAGCCTTGACCAATTGTCCATGCTGATCTGTTTATCTCCGTGTGCTATGTCTCTTCCTCTGTGTGCTGCTCTAAGAGAATAGCCATGACTGGGAAACTTATAAAGAATAGAAATTTATTTCACATAGTTCTGAAGACTGGGATGTCCAAGAAGAAGGTGCATCTGATGATGACCTTCTTTCTATGTCTTCACTTCACAGAAAGTAGAATGGCAAGAGAGAGTCAATGCTGTGTCTTCATGTAGCAGAACAGAGATGAGTGTCCCTGCTTCCACATGCACTCTCTAGAGCAGCACTGGTGCAATGATGTGGATGGGGCAGCCAAGACCTATACATCTCCTAAAAGTCTCCATGTCCCAACACTCCTGCATTTGAGATTAAGTTTCCAATTTGTGAATTTTGGAGACAAAACATTCAAACTATAGCATGATGCAAAAAAAAATTTTTTTTCTTTCTGTGTATCCCATGACATAGAAAAAAAGTCTCAAAATCATTTTCTCCTAGATAGACTTTACTTAAGATATAAGTAGACACATTTTTCACATAATTCAGTAATTATTTAATTTACTACTAATAATTCTGATTATAGTATCACTTCCACAGGAGGAGTTGGTTACAAACTTATCAACATGCTGAGATTGTGCAATTTTGGTGTCGCTGTTGTTAGGTCCCATTGAGTTGGGTCCAGCTCACAGTCACCCTATGTACAGCAACATGAAACAATCTCTGACACTGTGCCAGGCAAACAATCTTCTTTTTTTTCTTTTCTTTGTTTTTTTCTTTTTGTGCTTAAGCCCATTGTTGCAGCCACTGTGTCAATCCATCTAGTTGAGATTCTTCCTTTTTTTGTTGATCTGCCACTCTCCCAAACATGATGTCCTTCTCCAGGGATTGGTCCCTTCTGACAATATGTCCAAAATATGTATGACTCAGTCTAGGCATCCTTGCTTCCAAAGATCACTCTTGTTGCATTTCTAGAATGGATCTGTTGGTTCTTTTGGCAGGCCAAAGTGTGCTATTTAGCTTCATGGAAATATTTCTTCTTCCTTATATCAGAGCTTTGCAGATGGTTCACCCACCTCCCTTTTGCATTCTAAAGAAAATAAAATGTGATTTAATTCTGTCTGTTTCTTTGTTTTCCTTGCTTCTTCAGGAAGGTCATATTGATGAAAATGTGCTTTTCTAAATTTGCTAACCTAAAGCCTAATTTTTGTGTACTCACTAAACTTGGCATATTTCTCTTTCTTAATACAATAAGCTGACTTCTCACCATTGCTGCTCATTCATTAATACATTTTTTAATCCATAAATCAATAAAAACTACCTTTCTCTTCAGTTCTATTTCCTCATCTGTGGTTAATGCAAGAGGCTTTTAAATAACAGAATGACTTTTATATAACAGAATAACGTTTTGGATTTTTCTATCCTCGTATTTAAGGGGAAATAGATGCTCTCAGCTTTTGGATAAATGTTAATATTTCAAGTTATTTTATTTTGTTTCATGGAGGGCCTCCAGGGCCTTGCACATGTTAGGCAAGTACTCTACCATTGATATTCACTTACGGTCCTTTTTATTATTTTTTACGTTTTGAGATAGCATCTCACTAAATTGTGTAGGCTGTCTCTGGCCTCAATCTTGCAATCCTCCTACCTCAGTTTCCTGAGTCATTGGGATTATATGTGTGCACCACGGTGCCCGGCTTATGCAAGTATTTTTTGAATCATGTATATTAGCTGAGAAAATTGGCTACTTTTGCTTTTTCTAGGAAAACTCATTATCAGCAATAATAGAGTCCAGCTAATAGGCAAAAATACAAAGCTAGCTCTTTTTGAAATTGAATCTTCTCTACCCAAATAGCTTTAGTGCAATAGCCATAAGTATAGTTTTCATAAAAATGAAAATTGCTTTTATTGATTGTACATAGTCATGTTCTCTTCCTGTTTTATGTACTCTTCCATCCTAAGAGCCTTGAAATTATTCTCAGGCATCCATAGACACTCAGCATATTCCTTTTCCTCTTTGAATCATGAAAATTACCCAGCAAGTTTTTATTTAAATTATTGTTAAAATATAAATTTTGACAGAATAAAAATGAATTTTGGTTAATGTGTTAAAAATGGTTTGAGAGGTCATTAGTCTGGGACAGCTCCACTGATATAAATTTCTACATCAGCAAAAGGAAATCCTATATAACCAGTAAAATTAGAGACAGCACTAATTACAAGCTGCCAACTAACAACTAAGGACTTTCTGCTCAAACCAATCAAACGTATTTTCTTTATCTTCCTCCCCACTTTCAAACTATAAAAACTTGTTCTCACCACTATTGCAGAACTCCCTGACCTACTCTTGTTTTGAGTGCTGCCCAATTCATGACCATTCTTTGTTTCAATACACTCTGTTGAACTCTGTTAAATTTATTTTGTCTATCATTTTTCTCTTAACAAGTGCTGATAATTCCAAATATTGGATGTTGTTGTGGTTGTTGTTGTTGTTGCTAGGTGCTGTTGAGTTGGTATCTGACTCAGAGCGACCCTACATACAACAGAGGAATCACTATTGTCAGTACTTCTCTGCTGTTCATAGGGTTTTCTTCGGTGGCAGATTGATTTTGGGGAGTGGGTTGCCGGGTCTGTCTCCCAAGCCTGCAGCACCTGGTGTTCCCAGGCTGTCTCCCATCTAAGTACTAACCAGGCCCGACCCTGCTTAGCTTCTGAGATCTGATAGGATCAGGTGCCACAAGGCTATGGCGGCAGGCAAACATTGGATAAACACATTAAACACAGGAAGGGACTATGCAGTACATTGAAGAAACAGGGATTCAACAACTTCCAAATTGCTAAGATGACAATATTTGTATGAGAATAGGAAGAAATTAATGTCATTTGCTGTGTGCATAGTTGTTGATATGTTAATGGTTCACAACTAAACTGTGATAGAATCACTGAAGCCGTAGCCTGCCAGTAAGATGTGATATTCTCAATATGAACTCCTTTAAAATATATACAGAATATATATATATATATATATATATATATATATATATATATATATATAATATTTTATATATATATATATATATATATATATATATATATATATAGAAACCATAGCCTGCCAGTAAGATGTGATATTCTCAATATGAACTCCTTTAAAATATATATTTCTTAATTATGATTTTATAGCAATATACAAAGTGCTAGTTTTCAATTTGGGTAATCACCATGAAGAAATAGCATGCAAGAAAAATGTCTGTTGCTAAATATTTTCCATAGGTAATTTAATAGTTTTGAATTCCTCAGAGTGTATAGCACTCTTAACATTCTGCATATAAAACATTTTATTTTGGTCAACCACTTTTTGACTATTATAGAAAAGTAAGTGGAGAGCACAGGCAAAACCACATGAAGGTGAAGATTCAGCACATATTGATCTTGAATACATCAAAGGAGTCAAAAGCAAATGTTAAGTACCCATGATGCATATAGTCTTGAGAATTACTAGTGAAAATAGGAATTTTGACCAAGGAGGATGTGATTGCACTATACCATATTTGTTATCATTAGTTTATATTTTGTGCTCTTATGATTTTGCCTTTAAGAAGCATGAACTGTGAATGTGCTCTTTGCTGCTAGTATGATTGTAACCCATTTCTACTCTTTAGATAAGCCATTTCTGGGAGTAGGGGGTGGGGACAACAGTATAGGTTCAAAAATATCAATGAAACATGGCAATCTGTGTTGAGAGATGAATATTAATTTGAGGCTGTCAGAGTTATGTAAGCTCAGACAAGTTAGCAAGAGCAGGTGTAATTGAAGAAGTCTTTTAGAAGATTACAAGACTTGATTGATTCCTTAAAGAATGGAGAAATATTTCTAAACACAGAGGAGGTGGATAGAGCACTACGGGAGGTTGGCAGTCTTCCAAACTACAAAAAGCTAGGGATTTGTGGTAAATAGTTGAGTTTGGCTTAAGCAACTGATTTCCACTAGCAAACAGCTGGTGAGAAGATGGGATGGATGAGCTGGAGCCAGAACAAAAATTGTGGACTTCCCCAAGGTGATTGTTAATGGAACCTTCCCTCTGTATGCTGTCTCTGCATCCTGTGCTGACTATCTGATGGAGAAGGTAGCATCAGGTGGGGCTATATAACCTTTTATTATCAATAATGTTATTTTGTTTTTAAATTCACTTAGATGGATTTAAGGTCTGTGGGAGAAGCTTATATGCACTATTCTTTTTAAAAAATTGTATAAGTTTCATTTTGCCTGAAGCCTTATTTCTGTGAAGAGGCTATTGACATACCTATGTTTGGATACTTCTCCTTATAACATGGATCTACAAAATGTTGAAGCCCTATCCAATTTTATTGTTCTTCCCTGTGGAGAAGAGCAGTCCTAAGCTTTCTTCAAAAGAGGACCTAGTTTTCTCTGTTCCCCAGGCCCTAAAATGTTTGTAGTTTCTATGATAACCAGCTTGTCACCCTCCAAGAACTCTCTCAATGCCAGGCTTTCAATGTCCCTAGTGGTCTCAGAAATACCACTTTGTGTTGTCATGTATTTTACAACAACAATAAATGACTTTAGTCTGTGGCCAATGGGATAAAATGACTATAAAGTCTGTTGATGAATGATCTGAGCTTAAACAGAATCTTCAAATTCAAAGACATTGATTATTTGCCAAATATCATGCTGACCCACTGGCTAGACAGAGTATAGTCTGGAAACACACTCACAGAGCTTGAGAGTTTGCCCTGGAGGTGACATGAAATCAGATGATATGACAGTCTATAACTAGTGCTATATTAGATGAGGGGAGAGCATCAAGATGCTTGGTTTAAATACTGAAGCAAGTTAAATGGATCAAGCTCTAGGAACAGAGGTGACATTGACAGTGGAGAGGAAAGTTAGAACAACAGAAACAAAATGAAAAGGTAGAATCAAGGAAATCTAGAAAAAGAGAATTTGAGAAGAAGAAAATGATCAATATTACAAGGAGAAGATATATTTGTCAAAGGAAAAAAGAAAATAAGAACAAGAAAGAGAAAAAGAGAAAGAGAGCGACAGAGAGAGAAAAGGAGTTTCATGTTGCATTCAGGAATAGAGCATATCATTATAAAAGCATATAAAAGCATATAAAAGCAATTTTAGTAGAATTTTAGAGGACAAAAGATAGATAACAATTGATAGAGAGTGAATCTAATATAATAAAAAGAAGACATAATAATTTTTAAAGGGCCTTAGTACTGAAAAGAAAAATGTCAAGTTTAGGGTAAATAAAGTCAAAATAATTTAGCTTTATGTTTTAGTATGAAATCATCTCAATATGTATAAGTTCAAAACAATAGTAGGTAGAATGAGAAAGACCCAATATGCAGTATTAAAAAAGATGAATCAATAAAACAATGTAGTTGAGAAATAAGAAGAAAGGAGAAATAAAAAGGAAGGTGAAGGAATTGTCTTTTGGCAGAAATAGTGCATCCACAAAAGACATTTATATACTTCAAGTAAGTTGAGGATAAAACGGAAGTCGATAAATGGAAAAGAGAGGACTATGTTGGTAGTTTAAGAGAATGAGAGGCCAAGATTTTAAGAAAATTCTTTTTGTTTGTTTGTTTTCATATGAGTAATAATAGCATACATTTTATGCTGGTGGTTATGTTCCAGGTTAGAATGTGCTCAATGTATCAGTAAGATCATGTCTGTAGTTGTAGGTCATGCCTTTTGTAGATCATCCATTATGATGGTATTTTTTCCAACAAAGTACATAAGATTTTCTGATGGAAGTGAGAAAAATAGTTCTGTTCAGCGGCTGAGAGATCAGCCTCAAAGGTCCTTACTGTACTCAGTACTGCCAATGAGAAATAGTGGCAAAACTACAAGACCTTTAAAAAACACAAAACGAAGTCCCTACACTTACGAGTGTCTCTGAGATCAGAGAGATGGCAGTGGAGTCAATCATAGAGTTCACTGTAATTCACAGTAAGTACTAAGGACTTTTAATGGAAAATCATTGAGGATTTTATAGGAATTATATAATACAACACTATTTTTAAATGGTCACTCAGAAAATAGTGCAGAAATTAGATTGTATAGGTCTAAGAATCGAAGGAACAAAACCAAAAATCTATTGTAATAATTCAGCAAAAGTTAATATTACACTATACTGTAGATACAGTAGTGAAAGAGATGTAAAAAGAGATTGGATTCCAAGGTAAGACAGATCATATGTTGATGCAAGAGGTTGATGCCAAAACCCTTTATTGCAATAACTATAAATCATCTACAAGAGGGTTTGGTGTAGAAAATTAAGAGTTTGGTTTGGCATATGGTAATAGACATTTGAACAGAAATGTCATATAGCAAGCATGAGATCTAAGAGGGAGGAATACCTTGCTTGAAGATGTAGCTCTGGGTGAGGTAACCGAGGAAGTGAGTAGAGATGAAGGAGAAATGGTGTCTGAAGTGGTGTTTTGGTGTGCCAATGTTTGATAACTCAAAAGAAAAGTCAGCAAAGGAGACTGGGGAAAAGTAAACTATGAGGATATAAGAAAGTCCAAAATAGGCATGAATCCTGAAAGCCAAAAAAAAAAAACCAAACCAAACAAACAAAAAAAAACTATGAGATAAGAGTGAGCAACTCAGACAAATATTACAGGTGATCAATTTGAGAGAGGGTTAAGAGTATTGCATTGGCTCTGGTATTCCAGAGGTCATTGGAGAGCAGTCAGGAAAAAAGTGCAATTGGATAGGGTTCAAAAGAGGAAAGAAGACAAATTAGAAATGATGTGTATAGATGGTAAAGAATTTTATTGTTAAAGGAAGACAGAGATATATCATGGTAAGTGGAAGGTATTGGATTTTAAGGAGAAATGTGTTGTTGGGTAGAATAACATTTTTTAAATTCCTTTTTGATATGAAAAATCATAGCATATGTTTTTGACTGATGGCTAGGTTCCACATTAGAGGAGAAATTTAATGATGCAAGAGAGAGAGGGGAAAAGCAGCAAAACTAGGTAAAGGGTTGTTGTTGTTGTTAGGTGCCATCGAGTCGAGTCCGACTCATAGCGACCCTATGTACAGCAGATCGAAACACTTGCCGATTCTGTGCCAGGCAAACCATCTTATTAAGGTTTAAGCCCATTGTTGCAGACACTGTGTTAATCCATCTGGTGGAGGGTTTTCCTCTTTTCCATTGACCTGCCACTCTTCCAAACATGATGTCTTTCTCGAGGGATTGTTCTCTCCTGACTACATGTCCGAAATATGTAAGACGCAGTTTGGCCATTTTTGCTTCCAAGGAGCACTCTGGTTGTACCTCTTCTAGGACAGATCTGTTGGTTCTTTTGGCAGTCCATGGTATATTCAATAGACGTCTCCAGCACCACAATTCAAAAGCGTCAATTCTTTTTCTGTCTCTCTTGTTCAATG
>VMDO01012079.1:0-63741 GCA_007922755.1 Pedetes capensis | reverse complement strand
GGGTGCAGGGTGTGGATCCTGTGTGGTGTGCAGGGTGTGGATCCTTGTGGGATGCAGGGTGTGGATCCTGTGTGGGGTGCATTGGCACAGTGAGGTAGGGTGTGGGTGAATGTGTGTGGTCGTGGTGTGGGTGAGGTGTGAATGCAGTATGTGGACTACGGTATGTGGCATGTGGTGTCAGTGGCTATAGCCTGGGGTTGCAGTGGGGGGATGTGGTGGAGGGTAGCAGGAGCAGAAGACCCCAGATTCTACCCCCTCCCCACCGTGTCCCCAGAGAACAGATGCAGCAGGCTGTGCTTCTTGAGGAGCGGCATTAATGCCTTGCAGCTCTGATGGGTGTGGGTTGCGCAGCTTCCAGCAGTGGAGGTGCAGCTCGTTGTTGTTTTTAGGTGCTGTCAAGTCAAGTCCGACTCATAGTGACACTGTATACAGCAGATCAAAACACTTGCCGATTCTGTGCCAGGCAAATGATCTTATTTATGTTTAAGCCCATTGTTACAGACACTGTGTCAGTCCATCTGGTGGAGGGTTTTCCTCTTTTCCGTTGACCTGCCACTCTCCCAAACATGATGTCCTTCTCCAGGGATTGATCTCTCCTGACTACATGTCCGAAATATGTAAGACGCAGTCTGGCCATCCTTGCTTCCAAGGAGCACTCTGGTTGTACCTCTTCTAGGACAGATTTGTTGGTTCCTTTCGCAGTCCATGGTATATTCAATAGACGTCTCCAGCACCACAATTCAAAAGCATCAATTCTTCTCCTGTCTCCCTTGTTCAATGTCCAGCTTTCACAGCCATATGATGTGACTGAAAATACCATGGCAGCAGCTCTGCAGAAGGATGAATTTAAGCCAGGAGTGCTGAGGTTCTCCGTATTTGGCTTTCAAAGGTGTGCCCATCCTTGGGGATGGCAGAGGGAAGGTACAATAGGAGCATAGAGCCAGAGGGCAGGAAGACAGCTGGGGAGAAAGCATGAGAGCTAGGCAGGTGGGTAGAGAGAGAGGGAGGGAGGGTGGATGGGTGACAGACATGCATAGACAGACGTCATGCGCAGACATACCGAGAGGCTGTGAGTTCATTGTCCAGTGAGTGAAGTGCGGCAGTCTGCTTTCAGTCCACGAGGCTGCTTGCCATGTGTGGGTGCATCTGTGTGCAAACACACATGCAGGGCTTCCTTACGGCTTGCTCCTCTGGCTTGGGGTTGATTTACTTAAGAATGCAGTTGGGATTCAGGCATGTGTCTGTCTGTCTTGACAAAAAGGGAAACGCAGTGCTATCTGACTCTTGTCTGTTGGTGTTAAATGGGGTCTTGGAAAACAGGGCCAGGCAGTTTACCACGTGCTAACAGCCCTGCCTGGTGCTGAAGGCAACAGAAACAACAAATGTGTGGAGCCACCTCTGCAATGGCCATGAATACAGACACTTCACAGATGTCTCTGAGTCTGAGGACCAGATGGGGTCTCTCGTACTTATGAGCTAAATGCAGCTTCACCAACCATTTTGGCTACTTGAGGACATTTAGAGGCACATACCTTATTTATACACCTGCAGCCGTAGCACTGTGGCATCCGATCCTGTCAGATCTTGGAAGCTAAACAGGGGTCAGGCCTGGTTAGTACTTGGATGGGAGACCACCTGGGAATACCAGGTGCTGTAGGCTTGGGAGAAGGACCTGGCAACCCACTCCCAAAAAACAATCCGCCATTGAAAACCCTATGAACAGCACAGAAGCACTGATTATAGTGTTTTGCATGTTGTACATGAGTCACTATGAGTCAGATACTGACTGGACAGCACTTAACAATAACACAACAACATATCCATGGCAATGAAAGATTCTGACCCACAAAATGATCCACACAAGTACCACTGGGACAATATACTATGTCTACAGGAATTAAATAAAACCCAGAAAGGTGGCCAACCGCCAGAGCTCTCACAATGCCTTCTCTGTTTATTTTTCCTATTAGAACAGCTAACTAAGACCACTCCAAGAAGAGCTTTAATGTATTAGACACAAATGATAGACTAGATGAGCTGTGGCATGACATCAAAGATATCATTCATGAAGAAAGCAAAAGGTTATTAAAAGGACAGGAAAAAAAGAAAAGACCAAATTACATGTCAGACCCCAAAAGCTCGAGCTGGGTGTGCCTACAGCAAGCCAGTAGGGACCATTTTAGCTGTTTTGTCTTGGCTTTGTGAACTCAAGTCCGGGGAGCCGTTAGCTCTCCTGATGGCCCCTCTGCGACTATGCCTGTTTTAGGTTGTTCCTCCTCTGAGGAATCTTACCTGTCTCTGGCTAACCAGCCACCCTGAGGGGCCAAGTAGGGTGATGCCTTTGTGGAATCAAGCTGGGTGTGCTGCAGCGAGTCACACAAGGATCGCGGGCCATTTTTGCCTCAGGACTCAAGGTGGGCGAGATAAGCCTCGAGCCAAGCAGCCTTAGAGCCATGTCTCCTCCCTTCCTCTCTATCCCTCATCCCTACAATTGTATTCTTCAGCTCCAGGGTTTCTATTTCATTTTTGTGATTTCTATTTCTTTATTAACTGTCTCATTTTATTCATGCATCATTTCCCTAGTTTTAGTCTACTGTATGTCTGAATTTTCCTGCATCTTAATGAACATCTTTAAGATGGCTGTTTTGAATTTGCTCAGGCAACTTGTCTATCTCCATTTCTACGGAACTAGTTATTGCCATTTCAATAGTTCCCTTTAGTGGTGTATGTTTGCCTGACCTGTGAGCATGAAGGGCCAAGGGTGTCTTTCAGTCTTCATAGACTGCTTTGTGATGTGCTTGTTTGGTGAGTTACAGCTTTTTCCTGTTAGGTCTGTGGGAAGACTCTATTGCCTTGGAGATGAGGGTTCAGTAACGTAGGCCATGGATCTGGGTCCTCATAGGGGGCCACAGTTGGTGGGCCTGCCCCCAGGGCTCTAGTGGGTGTTTGTCCTAGCTTGCTTGGTGAAATAGACTATCCTCAGGACCATGCCCCATGGTGTTGGGGTTTTAGCTCTAGCCCAGCTAAGATTAGGGCCAAACCCTCAACATAACAAACTGGCCGGTGGCATAAAGAAGGACCTTGGGAGACCTTCTGATGGTAAATAGGGGTAGGTAAGGTTTATTAGGTGCTCCCCTGATGGAGAGCAAGGAGCAAGTAGCCCCTATAGAGCAAGGCTCTACCCCTTTAAGTGCTGGCTCTAGGCCTGCAGCATGGAATGCTGCAGGCTGAGTGCTGGTACAGCTCAGCCTTAAAGGCACAGCCACAGCCGCCGGTGTTCTGTGGAGGTCAGATGGTCTTGCCTCTCACAGCTTGCCTTCTCTACCTCCCTCCTTCCCAAGGATGGGAGGAGTTGGGAGGCTCTTCGTGGCTTGCTTGGATCCTTCGGCTCTTTGGGGCCCCTGGTCTTGATCCCGCTGGATTGCTAGAAGGTCTTGCTGGACTAGGGAGCACTGGTCCAGGTGATGGGGTTCAGGTAGCAGTCGAGAGACGGTCAGAGAGGTGAGGGTGAAGGGGGCCCAGAAGCCCTACTTTTATAGGGTCCTGGAGGGGGTCACATGGTGGGGTTTAGCCAATCAGAGCACACACCTGACAGGTACAGCAGGTAAACTGACATACCTGCCAGGTGGGGACAGTTATTATCTGAAAATGCTGAGGGGAGCCAATCAAATTTAGGGTGGTTAGAGCAGGTCAGGCTGGCCGGGGGCCATCTTTGCTCACTCGATGGGAGGGGCTGGTTTGAGTGAGTGAGATGAGCCCTGGGGTCAGCTAGGGGTCAGCCCCTCAGGCTGTCATGAGGGACCCTAGTTGTGGGATATGATTTTAAAAATCCCCAACACCATGGGCTGGTGTTGCGATGAGGATCTGGAAGACCAGGTACCGGGTTCACAGGATGGTGTGGCTTCCTCTGGCTCTGTGGGCAGGCTGAACCACCCAGTTCTGTGACTGACTGGATCTAGACCTGAGGCCCCCATCCACAGCCCAGCTGAGGGTCTCGATTGTCACAGACAGGTATTTTCCCCCTTCAGGGAATAGCCTCTCTCAGAGCACAGAGTAGGGGCTGGAGCCTGTTACGGGGTCCCCTCAGTGTCCACAGTGGGACTGAGGCTAGCAGTGAGTCTGAGGGGCTCTGTTGGACCTTCTCATGGCCCAGTCCTCATGTGGGCAGGACCTGATCTTGGGTCACAGCCAGAAGGATCTGGGACCAAGAGCCAGGCCTGTGCAGAGAGTCACCGTGGGAACAACCAGGCCTTGGGACTCAGGCAGTGTCTGCTTGTGAGACCTGGCGAGGCTCCCGCCACAGAGCTGCGGAGCTGCGTCAGGGCCTGCTGGGGACTGAGTCCGCGGGCCTGCCCCAGCGGCACCAGCAGGTGAGGCTTCCTGTGTGCAGAATCGCTCTGGAGCCACAGCCGAAGAGCCTGCACAGGTCAGGCAAACATACACAACCAAAAGAAACTATTGAAGTGGCAATAACTCCAAGGCCCCTCCAGGACCTGCAGTGTGAAGGCCACGTCTGGCAATGCCCTGAAGTGGGAAGGGCCCGCTCTGGGTCCACACGTGAGCAGGGCTGAGCTGGGGCCACCACTGAGAGATAGGCACTGAGTCACGTCCACTGCTCTTGATGCCCCGCTGAGGGGCAGGTCCATCTGTGGAGGCCCCGTGTGTGCTCCCTCCCAATTCCCTTGCTGGGTGGCTTCGGTAGTGAGCCCCAGACCAAGCCTGCAGGGCAATGGGGCTGTTTCAGGTCTCAGGCTCTAGGGTCCCGTTCTTTAGGCCCTGGCAGGCTTGCCTGCAGTCACTGGACATGCCATCCCACACCAAGTGCTTACGCAGCTCTGCTTTTGCACCTTCATGAAAACCTTACACTCCAGACTCTTACTGACCCTGTCAACAAAGTCCACAAACGAGTCATTTTGCCTCTGTCTGAGCGACACTAAGCTTGGCGTTGCCCCCTCTCTTGGTAGCCTGTCCCACGCTCTCTGGGCACATATTCTTAATCGGTCACATGAATCCTTCCAAAAAGTCAGAGGATGAAACACCCATCCGGGTCAGCCACCTGGGGGCTTGCGGGGTCCGCCTTCCCGAAACAAGCCTCTGTGTAATCAGTTCCACGCGGGTCTCACAAACTCCACCCTGAAGCCCAAGGCCCCCCAAAGGAACTTCTGCCCATTGATGGCTGTGAAATCGTTGCTGTCAGCGGAGGTGAGAGCGGGGACCCCCCGGGGTGCCATCTGAGGAATACCTCCCTGGGGTTTTCTTTGTAAGTAAGTGGATCGATGGTGGTTGAAGTTCCTTGTTTTTCTGAAAGTGTTTTTTGAAAGACACTAAAAAGAGTAGGGGCTGGGATTTAGCGCAGTGGGTAGAGCGCTGCGCTGCAGTCTCTGAAGCCCCGAGTTCAATTCCCAGCACTGCAAAAATGGGAGAAGGGCCTGGCAACCCACTCCCAAGGCAATCCCGAAGCACTCAGCCATTGAAAACCCTATGAGGGTCGCTATGAGTCGGATACCGACTTGACGGCACCTAAGAACAACAACAACAACAAAAAGAGTAGACACTTAAACAAGCTCCCTTGAAGTATGTAAGTTGGACATACTCAGGACAAGCTCAAGACCTTTCAGTGCTGGGATTCCAGGCAGGCCTGGCCTGGCCGGTCCATTGCTCTGGGTCTCTTAGGTCAGGCGTTGGCCAGGCTGGCTCATCTTCAAGGCTCATTCAAGGTTGCCGACAGAACTCTGGCCCCTGCCTTTTTTAGGATTTGGTCCCCATCATCACTTTTGTGAATGATGAAGACTCCCTGCTGATGGGGGGTGTCTGTCTTCATTTCTCATCATTTCCAAAATGCTACAAGGACATCCGCCGACGGGAGCTGCCTCTGCCCATCCTCTGGGCAGGAGGGGTCTTGCTTGGTGACCCTGGGTGGGTGGGATCTATACTTGTGGACTCATGACGTGCCACTGGTAATGAAATTCAGTTACTCACGCAGAAGAGAAAATGACCACTCAGCATGGGAGGGCAGAGGATCTTGAGATGAAGCCAAGAGAGAAAAGCTGTCCAGGCCTTCCCTGAGGACTCAGCAGACAACAGAGCGGAGGAAGACCCGGGCCCGAGACACCAGGAGTGAGCCCTGAAGCTCTGGGCTCAGCATGGTGGTGCCACCTGGTTCCCTGGGTTAGTGATCAATGCATTTCTCCGATAGTGTGAAGCGAAGCCTCCGCAGCGATGGAGGGGTCGGGGCTGGGAAGGCCAAGGCTCTGCTCACCTTCCTGGGGTCAGGTTTTCTACTGTGCAATACGCAGGACAAGCTCAGGACCTTTCGCTGCTGGGATTCCAGGCAGGCCTGGCCTGGCCGGTCCGCTGCCCTGGGTCTCCACAGGCGTAGGTCAGGCTTAGGCATTGGCCAGGCTGGCTCATCTTCAAGGCTCATTCAAGGTTGCCGACAGACTCTGGTCCCTGCCTTTTTTAGCATTTGGTCCCCATCAGCAGGCACTGGCACAGCCCACTCATGTTTCTTGCTTTGTGTCCCCATGGGTTCCCTGTCACCTCTTAGCCAGCGACAGGTGCCACCTTCTGCACTGAATACCCTTGAGCTTCAAATCTCCAAATCCTTCACTGACCTCTGGGCCCAGACATGAGGGTCTCATGTGATTAAGACAAGCCATCTTGGCAACCTTCCAGTGCCAAGGTCAGCCAGTTTGAGACCTTAACCACATTGGTAAGATGCCTTCCAGAAACATCTCACTTGTGCTGACTGAGTGATGGGAGAAGGTGTGTACTGAGAAATTCAGAGGCCACCTTGGAATCCTGCCTGCTGCAGAGGCTCAATCTGCCCCTCACCCTGGCGAGCTCAGGCGTGTTCAGAAGCACCGCAGAAACTGACCCTTCCATGCAGCATCAGTGGACTGTGATGGCTGGTTGTCCTTCCACAGATTGGCTTTGGAAGCTCTGGGTGAGGGCTCGGTGCATGGCTTGTGTGTGTGTGTGCGTGTGTGTGCGCACACGTGCGCCTGTGTGTGAGCATACACACGTGTGTGCGTGTGTGTTATAAAATAAAGGAAGGAGCTGTGTCCGTAAGAACAAGAACAGTTGGGAGGCTGCAGAGCGTCCGTAATCTTTTTACCCGCAAGGCAGCTCTAGGAGAGACCCTGAGCCAAGGCTCCGTGAAGCCCGGGAGGCAGCTGCGGTAGGAGGGGCGCTGGGCATGGAACTGTGGGTTGCCGTCCTGCTTTGTGTTCTCAGCTGAGAGGGCAGCCCGTGGGGCTCCTCCTGGGTGGCATCCTGGTCCTGCTGACCACGTGGGGTGGGGAACGAAGCTAATGCTTCACTCCTTCTCTCGATGGCTATGAAGACAACATAGAGGAGAACTGTAGGTGTGAGGGGGCTGTGAAGTGCACGGAGCAGAGCAGGTGCTCAGGAGGTGTCACCAGTGGTCTGGCCACCGTCCTTCTCCACCCAAATACAAACAGTGAGTTGGGAAGAGACGCTCTTCCAGTGCTGGCCGTTTGTGGTCCTCAAGTGCCCAAGGCCTGGGCACTTGAGAAAGGCAGGCTCAGAGGCTGATGCCCATGGTGGCTCCTTGCTTCTTTCTTCCCAGTGAAGACGCCGACTCCAAGTGCTCTGCTCCAACAGCTCTTTATTGTTTCGTCTGTTCTGGTCAATGGAATGGACCCTGACTGCCCCATGTACTGCCCTTATATAGTCTCCAGGGGCTAGCTGGGGACCAATCAGAGGCAGTCACCCCATATGGGTCTCAGCCAATCAGGGGGGATATGCAAATTTGGTTTTGTAAAAGTAGCCAATCAGGGGTGGTTCCTGAATAGTCCAATCAGGAGTCGCTTGGTGGTTTGGAATTGATGTCGAGGGGTTTGAGGAGAGGGATTGGACACCAGTGCCATCTTTAGAAGGTCGACAACCCTGAGTTCCCAGATGTAAGGCAAAGATGATTAGCCTGGGAACAAGCCTCAGACCTCCAAGGGGGCCTAGATTGGCCCCTGGGCAAACTGCCTCTCTAGGCAGTGCCCCACACATCCCGCCCTTCCTCTGCAATGCTCTCAGCCCACTGTCAGCTGTCTCCCGAGGCCACTGCTTTTCCCTCACTCCCTCTGGTTCTGACTCCACCTTTGTAGGTGGAGATGTTATAGACTCTCAAGATCTGAAGTGAAGATAAGCAGGAAGGAGTTTTACAGTGGGAAGAATCAGATCCTAAGAGATGACAGAAACGTAGTAAGGAGCATGCCTGTTCTCTCTGAGCCTCTCCTGGGCTGCCTGCTGTGGGTCTAGGTCTTTGATCTCTGCTGGTGGCAGCCACAGCCAGCGCTTCAGCCCAGGACTCCTGGACACTGCTACTGCGAAGCTCCCAGCTGCAAGGAAGGTCACTTTGTCTGGAACTTCCATCCACAACTCACCAGCATCCTCCTTCCAGCAAAACCATGGGACTATGGGGGTGGGGTTTCCATAGTGCTGATGGGAAGGGACTTAGTAACTAATAAACGTCATTTTGACCCAGGAAAATTAATACCCATTCATGAAGGAGCCAGAGTCCAGAGATTTGGCTGGGAGAGCAGATGGGGAAGGTACGAGGCACTGAAGCCTCGTGGTGTACCTTGACCCCTGTGCCTCGTCTGGCTGGGTAGGCATGTCAGAGCCCCTTCTGGCTGCCATGGCACAGTCCCATGGCAAGCGTTACTAGTCCAGCCAGAAGTTACTCATGAATCCTATTTTCTGTGGCTTTTACAAGACCCCTGATTCACCCAAGTGCCCGTGGGATGGGACAGCCCAGTCCTGGGTCATGCAGGAGAGCCCATCAGGCTCTTGCCCTACAAGCAAGAAAGAAAATATATTACCCCAAACTGTTAGTAATGAAGAGAGAAATAGATAATGTGAAAACAATAGCAGGAGGTTTCAGTAGCCCAGTTTTAATGATGGCTATTAAAAACCTGACAAAATATCAACTAGAATAGTGCAGACTTAGGACTATAACTCACACATCTGCCAGATGTGTGTAGTTTGAACACCATGACTAACTAGGTCTAGCGGGTTTGTAGGCTCCTCCACCCATGACACAGTGTGCGCTCTTCAAGTGCACACAGAACATTGCCCAGGCCATTAGTTTACTTACAAACACCCTGATGGCTTGTAGGGCCTCAATTGTTTCATCTCTGAAGTTGTAACAGTAACAGGAACTTCTACATGGTGATGCTGTGAAGGTTAAAACCATTACAATGTAAGGAGAATTTTACACAGTGTCTATTACAAGGGAAGTATAAATGCCAGATAGCTCTTTTTATTGCATTTCATTAATATTTTTTTTCCTCTATGTTCACAAGATACATTTTTCATGTGATTTTTTTTGTATTAGGTTAGTACTCATAAAGCGGGTCGAGAAGTATTCTCATAAATTTTTGGATGATTTTGTGAAGAACTGGTATTGATTTTTCTTTAAGTACTTGGTAGAATCTGTTAAGGAAGCCATCTTCGCCACACTTTTTCTTTATGGTTAGTTTTTGTTGTTGGTAATCATTCCTTCTCTTTTTTATTATCTGCTCTGACTGTTTCTTCCTGAGTAAGTTTTGGTAGTTTGTGCCTTTCTAGGACTGGTCAATTCCACATGCGTTCTCCCCTTTATTGGCAAATGCTTGTTCATAACTTCCTTTGCCATCACTTTACTTGTGCCTGAGCTTCATTACGGAGGTGTTAGCACGCCGTGTACGCACTTTCATCCATCTCAGTTACTCAGTGGTGTGTTGTTTAATTTCTGTGCATTCATGAGTTCCTTGCCTTTTAGATGTTACTGACCTCAAGGGTCATTCCACTGTGCTTGGCAAATGTAGTTTGCATCGGTTCTATCCCTTTAAATTTAGTTTTTAATAAACTAATGGCCTGGGGAATGTTCTGTGTGCACTTGAAGAGCACACACTGTGTCATGAGTGGAGGATCCTAGAAACCCGCTAGACCTAGTTGGTCATGGTGTTCAAACTACACTCATCTGGCGGATCTGTGAGTTATAGCCCTAAGTCTGCACCGTTCCAGTTGATATTTTGCCAAGTTTTTAATAGCCATCGTTAAAACTGGGCTGCTGAAACCTCCAGCTATTATTTTCACATTATCTATTTCTCTCTTCATTACTAACAGTTTGGGGTAATATATTTTCTTTCTCTTTTATTATGTGCGCATATGTTTACAATTGTTATATCTTCCTCTTGAGTTGACCATTTATGTAAAACATATTGGTTTTTAAATTCTATTCACTCTTTTTTCACTGTTGTCACTCCAGTTTTCTTGTGTTTGCTGCTTGAAGTATTTAACTCCTTGTAGGCTTTCAATCCATTTGTGCCATTGAGTCTGAAGTGCATCTCTTGAAGACAGGCTTATAATCGGAGTTTGTTTTTTCTCTCCAGTCATAAAAATCTCCACATTTTGATTGGATCATTAATAGTCCAAGTATACTATCATCATAGCTAGTTACAGTTGGACTAATTTATGCCTTTTCACTCTGTTTTTTGTGGGTCTCGGGTCTTTCCTTTTTCCTGTGTAACTCTTGATTAGTTTCCTTTTGCATTGTATGACTATTTATAATACTCATTTTAAGATGTTTATCAAATCTTGCACAATTATTTTTTTCCAGTGCAGAGGCTGGAGCCCAGGGCCTCACACATGCTAGGCAAGCACTCTACCACTTAGCTATATCCCCAGCCCCTGCATAATTCTTAATGTATTGCTGGATTCATTTTGCTAGTATCTTAATAAAGCATCTTAAATAAAGCACTTCTAACAAAGCATTTAAGCAAGAGCTTTATTTTATAATAAAACATTTACATTCCTTGAATGGATGGAGATATATATATGTACATATACATATATATATATATATATATATATATATATATATATATATATGTATATGTATGTATGTATGTGGGGCTGGGATTTAGCTCAGTTGGTAGAGCACTGCATTGCAGTCTCTGAGGTCCTGAGTTCAATTCCCAGCACCGAACAAATGGGAGAAGGGCCTGGCAATCCACTCCAAAGGCAATCCCGAAACAGTCAGCCATTGAAAACCCTATGAGGGTCGCTGTGAGTCAGATACCAACTCGACGGCACCTAACAACAACAACAACAACAACAACATTCCGATTCAAGACATGCTCATCAAGCTTTGGTGGTTATAGTCAGGGATGTCTGCTTTAAAAAGAAAGATCATTCAAACAAACTCTTCTGATAGCCTGGCTCAAAAACATACAGGACACTTTTATGATTTCCACATTTTCTCCTCCTCATTTTTTTTTTTTTCCAGTACTCGAAGGCTGAACCCAGGGCCTTACACACGCTTTGCAAGTGCTCTACCACTAAGTTGTACCCCCCTTTTATTATTATTTTTTTTATCTTCAAACAGAATCTCACTAAATTACACAGGCTACCTCTGATCTCGAACTTGCAATCCTCCTGTCTCCACCTCCCAAGTCACTGGAATTACAGGCATGCGCTGCCATGCCCAGCTTTTTCCTTCTCCTCTTACGGCCTCCCACTTTCATGACAAAGCAGTGATAAAACTCACATCTGATAGGTTACTAAAACTTAATTTATTATATATCTTGTTTTTTAAGATACATATTTTATTTTGTATTTTGCCTTTAAATTCTTTGTTTAAGACTGTGGAGGTAACCGCGGGGCATGGTGGCACACACCTATAATCCTAGTGACTTAAGAGGCAGAGGCAGGAGGATCGCAAGTTTGAGACCAGAGGCAGTCTGTGTAAGTTAGCAAGACCCTGTCTCCAAAAAAAAAAAAAAAAAGTAAAAAAATGGGCTGAGGGTGCCTCTCAGTGGTACAGCACTTGCAAAGCATGCAAGCACGAGGCCCTGGGGCCAACGCCCAGTACCTAGAAAGAGAGAGAGAGAGAGAAAGAAAGAGAGAGAGAAATACCTGGGGATAGCAGTGCAGTGACTCACACCTGTAATCTTTGTGACTAGGGAGGCTGAGACCGGAGGTTTTCAAGCTTGAGACTAGAGGCAACTTGAGCAACTTAGCGAGACTCTGTCTCAAAATAAAAAATAAGAAAAGGGGCTGGAGTACAACTCAGTGGTACAGCACTTTCCTAGCATCTGTGACATCCTGGGTTCAACCTCCTAGTAATGAAAAAAAGAAAAGAAAAAGTTCTGGAGATTATAGCTTAGTGATAGAGCAGCTGTGTTGGGTAGGTTCCCAGCACCACACACAGGCGTCTAGAAAACAGTAACTCCAAACTTTCAACACAAGAAAGCTTCCTTTCCTGTATGAACTGCTTTTTGTGTTTACTGAATTAGAAACAGCTCTCGTTGGTGAGGGGACTGCATGTTTCCACCTTTATTTGTGTGAACCCCTCCCCCAAAGCACCATCACAGTGGATTGCTGCCTCTCTGAAGGCTGACAGATGCGCACCAGGCAGCACTCTGGGGGCTGCCCTGCTGCGGGCATCCTGTACCTGACCTCTCTCCTTCCCCCGCAGGCCAAGTGCCTTCGAGGTTGTCGCCCTGGACGGAGCCAGCACCGGAGTCCTTCAGTTCTACACCACCCAGGACTGCACGGACTGGCTGCGCACGGTCTCTGCCAGCATCGGTGACCTGATGCTTCAAAATGTGAGCATCGCCCAGCGCCCACCCTGCTCCTCTTCCCATGAAGGGCAATGAAGACAGTTTGTTGCAGATGGTTAACCCTACAGCAACATTGTAACTGCACACAGAAGAACATGCCCTGTTCCAACATGTCAGAACTCTGCTAAAAATGTTAAAAATGAAGTCATGGAAATGTATCCAAATTCAAGAACTTACCACGACAGATATTTGAGTGTCCCTGGCCAGCTCTGTCATTCTCTATACCTCCTCTCGCCATTCCTTTCTTGCCCTTTTGCCATTAACGGTCACTCACAGGAGCGTGTGCGTGTGTGTGTGTGTGTGTGTGTGTGTGTGTGTGTGTGTGTGTGTGTGTGTGGCTGTGATACAACATGGAATTTTTTATTTAGGAAAATATAATTGGGTTAAAAACATGATTCCCCAAAGCTTGTGGAAACTGATCTACCTATAACATTACATCTCACGTTTTCACTGCAGGCATCTAAACCAGGAAAAATAAAAAGTTCTATGTCTCTGAGCGATGCATCTGATGCACAAAATCAATAAAAACTTAAAAAGAAAGGAATGAAAACAGAGAACAGTCCAGCACTGGGGCCCCCACACCACCCTGCGTGCTTCAGCCAAAGGCAGACCCAGCCATGGGGCCTGGCAGGGCTCACCCTTGGCCAGCGTGGCCGGTGCCTGGTTTCCCCTTCTCACTCTGTTCCCAGGCATTGCCCTGCATGGGACCCCAGTCCCCGCTCTGTTCCGGCGGCCTGGTACCACAGCCACCTGGAGCAACCTGTGACCATAGGCGTTGCCCAGCCCTGGCACCTGCCAGCCTCCCCTGCTGCCCACTCCTTCCTGTTTCCCTGCCTCACCCTGGCAGCTGCTGAACAGAAGGCAGCTGAGCAATTTGAAATGATTAGGGAAGCACTAGGTGAGAGGTTTTTCTATCCTGAAGACCTCAGGGCCTTCTTTCTGCCATCGTGCAAGGAAGTACCGGCCTGAGATCTTAGTTCTCAGATTCAACACTTGGAATCCCAGAGCATCAGGACAGACATAAAGTTAAAAAATGAAAAAGACAGTGCTCGGCTGACAGCTGCAGATGTGCTGTGATATGTGGGCTCCGGTTCTGGTGATGTCCACCTGTGGCTCCTGATGAGCAGAGCAGAGCTCGAGGAAGAGCAGACGTGTGGACCGGGGGTAGGGTATGTCATCACTCCAGACCTGGGTCCTCGCTGGAAAAATGTTGGAAAAGAACATCTACCTCACAGGGGTCTGCAGAGAACTAAATGAAGAATTGAATGTAAACCGCAATCGTTGTCATTACCTAAGGTTATCTAGGCCTGCAGCCATAGCCCTGTGGCATCGATCCCGTCAGATCTCGGAAGCTAAGCAGGGTCGGGCCTGGTTAGTACTTGGATGGGAGACCACCTGGGAACACCAGGTGCTGTAGGCTTGGGACCCAGCAACCCCCTCCCAAAAATCAATCTGCCATTGAAAACTCTGTGAATACCAGAGAAACACTGGCAATAGTCTTTCACCTGTTGTACAGAGGGTCACTATGAGTCAGGTTCCGATTTGACAGCACCTAACAACAACAAAAACAAGGTTATCTAGAGCAGAGGTCATCTTCCCTGTTCTTTCCAGGTGTTGAACTTAACCACCTGATGCCCTACAGCCGTATATACATAACATGCTAACATAATCCTGTGTGTACTGGGCTGACAAAGGAGTTTTCCCCATTATGTGGGGAAATTCCTGCCATAGTTTGTATTTACTCTGGTTTTTAAGAAGTACATCACAAAAGAAACTCATTTCCAAGGATGCTTTTTGAGGCTAATTAATTTCAGCTGCCAATGAAACAGGTTGAAGAACGAAAGCATTTTATGTACTTGTCATTCTGACCCTTTGCTGTCTTTTTTTCTGCAGATGAAAATGGTAAATAGATGCTGTTCTCCTGGTGACCAGGTAGGGTTTGTGGTTTTTAGCTTGATGCAGTATCAATTATGCAAAAGCGGCCACTTCCTTTATATGAAATTTGAATTGAAATTTTCAATAGGAAAATGCAAGCCCGTATCCCACTGAATTTGGTGGTGTCTGTCCCCAGATTTAACACAAAACTATTAATGTATATGGAAATAGCATCTGGGGGCAGTCATTCTAATTGCTTCTGTTTACCGTGGATAAATGATTTATCGATTGGCAGATTACGTTTCATGAAGAGGTGTGGTTTAAACAATAACGTGGATGTGACCGTATGAGCGGAGGGGCGTTTAGGACGGGGACGCGCCTGTGTAATTGGATGGTTTTCCTTGATGATGCCCTTATTTGTGAGTTTCACTCTGGAGAGGCTGTTGATTCGGGTAGGTGGGATCCTGTGCTCCCCGACCCAGGCAATTAATTCACTTGGTTCAGCTCCTGACCTCAGGCCAGGCCCCCCAGAGAGTCTCCTCTTCAAGCACATCAGCACTTAGTTAGTACTCAGCAACCTGTTGTAAGCGTGTTGTTTGAGTATCAGGAAATTCAACTTTTAACCCACTGGGTTGTTCTTCTATTTTTTTTTTAAAATAAAGTCATAGTTGAATCTGTAAAATAAGGAGATAGTTTTATTTATAGTCCATTCATTTCCTGATTTTTTTCATAAGTTTGAGAAAGTATGCATTGTAGCTTCAAGTTGAGAAAACTGAGAATAAAGTGTTGAGTTTGTTTTAATTGGTCCTTATACAAACCATTTAAATAGTGCTTAACAGAAAGATCTGAATTCAAGACAGAAAACATCCAGGATAGCAATTCTGTGCCAATCAAATGTTTAATGAAAAAGATAGGAAGTCCAGGCTGGCTGTGCTTTAGAATAAACCCATTCAACAACGTTTTTATATTAGAGAAGAATCACTAAGAAAAGTTCTTCTAAATATAACTTTTCCCAGGCACGGTAGCTCACGACTATTACTCCAGTAACTCGGGAGACTGAGGCAGGAGGATTGTGGGTTAGAGATCAGAGGCAGCTGTATAACTTAGGGGGGCCCTGATTCAAGATGAAAAATAAAAAAGAGGCTGGGGTGCACCTCAGTGGTAGAACATTTGCAAACTATGTGCACAGTGCAGGGGTCAGCCCCCAGTACCACAAAGGTAAATAAATAAAACTTTTATGTCATTTAATATTTTTTCTAAATTAATTAGTTGTGTTTAATGCAGCTGAATGAGGAGTGAGCTATTTTATAAGTTATATTTCCATAAATGTCTTCAAATTAATATGGGATTCATTTTATATTCCTGCCATACTTCTTGGAAAATAAAACTCCTCAAAAACTTTCCCACCAAAAACACTCCTCTCTCTGTTTACATATACAATGTTTTCTCGGTTTATCACTGGCATTTGACTGTGTGGAGCATAACAAATTATGGATAACACTGCGAAGAATGGGAATATCCGAGCACCTAATGGTACTCATGGACCAGGAGGCAATCATTCGAACAAAACAAGGAAACACTGCTTGGTTTAAAGTCAAGAAAGGTGTGCGTCAGGGCTGTACCTTTCACCATATCTCTTCAATTTCTATACTGAGCAAATTATCCGAGAAACTTCACTTTATGAAGAAGAACACGGCATCAAACTTGGAGGAAGACTCCTTAACAACCTACGTTATGCAGATGACACAACTCTGCTTGCTGAAAGTGAAGATTTGAAATATTTTCTGATGAAGATCAAAGAACATAGCCTTCAGTGTGGGTTGCGACTCAAGATCTACACAACAAAAATCCTTACAACTGGGTCAGTGTGCAGTTTCACCATAAATGGAGAAAAGATTGAGGCTGTCCACGATTTTGCTTTACTTGGTTCAACAATCAACACCCATGGAAGCAGCAGTCAAGGAAAAAGATGCACTGCTTTGGGAAAAACTGTGGCAAAAGACCACTTTAAAGTGTTGAAAAGTAAAGATGTTACATTGAAGACAAAGGTGCACCTGACTCATGCCATGATATTTTCAGTCACATCATATGGGAGCCAGGAAAAGAACTGATGCTTTTGAATTATGGTGGTGGAAATGATTATTGAATATACCATGCACTGCCAAAAGAACCAACAGATCTGCCCTAGAATAAGTGCAACCTGAGTTCTCCTTGGAAGCAAGGATGGCCGGACTGTACTATGTATTTTGGACATGTTGTCAGGAGGGACCAATCCTTGGAGAAGGACATCATGTTTGGGAGAGTGGCAAGTCAATGAAAAAAATTAAGACTCTCAACTAGACGGATTGACACAGTGGCTGCAACAATGGGCTTAAACATATATAAGTCATGTGTCTGGCACAGAGTCGGGGAGTGTTTCATTCTGTTGTACATAGGGTCACTGTGAGTTAGACCTGGCTTGAGGGCACCTAACAACAGCGACATCACCGGTGGGCAGTGGACCAAATTGGTGCTGTGGTTGCAATGACAGATTTACCATTTCTGAAACTAGATTCCGATTAGCACCATGAGGATTAGCAGAACAGCCTCTGAGGTTCTGTGTATAAATCAGAATCTCCTGGGATAGCAGGAAGAGGGAGAGTCCCTCGAGGTGCTGGCCCAGCAACTGCAGCTCGCCTGTGGGGTGTTGCAATCCTCCACAGCCTGCGGAGGGCCCTGGGGCTACTGCAGGCCATCCCATGATAAACAGAGGGTGGGAAACACTCAAGGGCCCCGTGCAGGCCAGGGGCTGTTGTAAGCATGCCTTGGAATGCCGTGCTCCCTGGCCTTGAGCATGGCATATTTCCAAGAACACTGGACTTTCACAGATGCCCTGAAGTCACTCGTTATCATGGGAAAGTGCTGCAGTCCAAAATCTACAGTCAAATATATTTTGTTTTGTTTTGTTTTGGAATTAATGCTCTCTTATGATAGCAAGGGACAGCAACAATGTAACAGTTCAGGGATACTTCCCCGGCTGAGGAGATCCAGCCCACACATTACACAAATCCTCTGTCACAGACAGGAGGCTGCAGTGAATCTGGCCTTTGCTTCATCCTGTTGGAGTTTCGCCACATGTCAAACACTGTGTCCATGACCTTGGTTCAGAAGCCCTACTCAACCAAACCCTGGCCTCTAATGTCGACTAAGCCCTCATCTGGGGGTTAATTTTGAAGGAACTGGTGTCTGAGCCTTAGCTTCCTCATCTATAGAGTAAGAATGTCATACTGGGCCATCTAAAGTCTGTAGTTTTTTAACTTAAAATGTCTGTCCCATTGTGCATGTGCTCAGGAGCTTGAATCCGTCATTTGGAATCCAACACTGGAGCTGAGCTGGGCTGTGTAGGGGTCGTGGCCAGCCCTGCAGGGTCCGGATGGCTTCTGTGGAGGGCGAGCTCCCATTTGCTCCAAATCTGTGTGCTGTGTGCATGTGAGGAACTGCGTTTATGCTATTGGACCCTTCAGAGCCAGAAAGGATTCTTTTTCTCACGCTCTGAACAATTAATTCTTGATTTTGGTATGTAACAAAGAAATAATACTTGAATAAATATGAAAAAAATTACCTTTGGCAACCTCTGAAACTGTCAAGCTGAAACAAAAGAAAACAGAATTAGGAGCACAATGCAGAAGAGGAAGAGCATAGATCCTTACACCCGGTAATTGGCCGTGCAGTTTGTCACCCAAACTGGAGTGTTTTTTGTCTGAGACAAACACCAGCCTACACACAATACTAAAACATTAGGCACATACTTAGAATTTTCCCGGGAAACCAGAACATACATTTGTCTTACTAAAATAGCAACCACCTCTGTGTACTTTCAAAATAAATTTAATACATTTCTTCTCAAATTTCTAACTTGGTTTCAATTTGGGGAGATATTGATGCCTTACTTACCAATCCAAGGGAAACCTAAGCAGCACAGGTAATTCTGGCCTTTCTGTGTGAGAGGAACACCAGGCGCCCAGTCACCACCCGATGGAGTTCCACCTAGGTGTCTGCTGACCCAAGTAGAGAAGAAGACGGTCCTACAGAATAACATCACGGCAGATGGGTGAATTATGCTCCTTTGCTGTGATGACTGTGTCCTCTTAATTATGGCAAGGTAATCATGCAGATACTTATAAAAGCAAAGTATATACTTCTTGTTGTTGTTGTTGTTAGGTGCCGTCGAGTCGGTATCCGACTCATAGTGACCCTCTGTACAACAGGGGAAACACTATTGTCAGTGCTTCTCTGCTATTCATAGGGCTTTCAATGGCAGATTGATTTTTGGGAGGGGGTTGCCAGGTCCTTCTCCCAAGCCTACAGCTTCTGGTGTTCCCAGGGGGTCTCCCATCCAGCTACTAACCAGGCCCGACCCTGCTTAGCTTCCGAGATCTGACGGGATTGGATGCCACAGGGCTACAGCTGCAGGCATATACTTCTTAGAACATGTAATAAGCCGTTGTTGTTGTTAGGTGCCATGGAGTTGGGTCCAATGCATAGCCACCCTCAGAGTTTTCAATGTGTGATTGTTTAGGGATTGCTTCGGGAGTGGATTGCCACGTCCTTCTCCCATTTTTGAAATGCCTAGGATCAAACCCAGGTCAGGAGAGTGTACCGCTTAGAGAGTGAAGAGAGTGAGCCATTAGAAAATTCATAGTGGAAAAGATAAAATGAATAGCCCTTAAATTATTTGTGAGCTACATATATGTAAAAATGATTCACATAGCAGCCAGTTTTTCCAATAAAAGCAAAGCTATAATTTATCTCTGTACTAATTGATCTGTTGTTGTTAGGTGCCATTGAGTCAGGTCCAACTCATAGTGACCCTGTGTACAACAGAATGGAATGCTCTCTGACATTGTGCCACACACACCATCTTTCTTTATGTCTAAACCCATTGTTGCAGGCACTGTGTCAATCCGTCTGGTTGCCTGGCTTCCTTTTATTCGTGACCTGCCACTCTCCCAAACGTGACGTCCTTCTCCAGGGACTGGTCCCTCCTGACAATGTCTATAATACATACGATGCAGTCTGGCCATCCTTGCTTCCCAGGAGCACTCTGGTTGCACGTCTTCTAGGATGGATCTGTTGGTTCTTTGACCTAGGCAGAATTAAATTACATATGGAATTTAATTAGCTCACATCCAGGTATTGGATGATTCAGATCATTAACCTGAGTTGTCCCCATCTTGGCCAGAACAGCACCCCTCACACTCCCTCAACATGCAATTCCTGCTGAGCTCCACGGGAACCAGAAGTGGGGAGGAAATCAGGACACAGCCAGCTCCTCTGGCAGTCAGCGGAAGTGGGCATGGGGGAGGGAGCAGAGTGCTCGGCTGGGCCCAGGGCTTCCGAGTCGAGTCTCAGATCCCCTGTCCCCACCCAGCACCCTTGGCACTGAAGACACAGAGTCGACCTCACTCGGCTGTGGGATTTGGTGGTAGCCCCTTCCTTGGACTGAGTTCTCCGAGTTAAAAGAACACTTGCAGCTCTGTGCTCCGTTTCAGCCAAGAACCAAGAATTCCCACTTGCCGCTTTCTCCTCACCCTTGACCTGTCCGCACTGTACACCAGGCCTCCTCCCGCCCCCTCCTGCGCATGTTTATTTGCATGTCTGCGGTGTTACGCCCCATCTGAAGGTGACACCCCTCGCTGTTGCTCGAAGCTCGCTGCCTGTGGAGTCCGAGCTGCATTCTGTGACAGGGAATCTCGTGGAAGGAGAAGGGAGATGGATGACGTGGCTGCTGCCGTGGTCTGGATCCGGAGCGTCCCCCAAAGGCTGCTGTGTTGAAGGCCTGATCCCCAGCTGGTGGGGCCCTGGGAGGAAGCGAGCCCTTGAGGGCATGTTGGGCCCAGGCCCCTCCCTCCCTGTCTGCTTCCGGCCACTTCAAAGTGACAGCTTTGCTCCTTCCTGCGGTTCCGCCTCCCCTCAGGCTCCTGTGATGGGCCAGGCCACTGTGGACTGAGGCCTCTGAGGCTGAGCCAGAATGAACCCCTCCTCCAGGTCAGTGTGTGTCTCAGCTGTTTTGTCACAGCAACAGCAAGCGGACACGGCGGCTTTGGAAATATGACTTAAAGAATTGGGCACCAGGGTCCACGCCTGCCGTTCCAGCGACTCGGGAGGCTGAGGCAGGAGGGTCGCAAGGTCAAGGCCAGAGGCAGCCTGGGTACTTAGGGAGACTGCCTCAAAATAAAATAATAATGGGAAGGGGGTACAGCCCGGTGGTACAGTGTGAGACTCTGTGTTCAACCCCCAAGTACCACAAAAAAAGAGAGAAAAGAAAAAGAAAAGAAAAGTTAAAAAGATGACTGATAAAATAAGGGGAAAATACCCCAGCAGACTTTGTCCTCCCCTACAGCAAAAGAATTACTTTAAAACCTCCAGCCCTGTATAAATCTAAATAGACACAAATTCAAAGACTTGGAACCATTAGAATTTCGTTGCCAGAGGAAATATGTGTTTTGTAAATTGGCTGCTGCTGTTAGGTACCATCGAGTCAGCTCCTACTCATAGTGACTCTGTGTACAGCAGAACAAACCCTACCTGACACAGTGCTACGCTCAGCACTATTGTCAGGGTTTCTCTGCTGTTCATAGGGTTTTTGATGGCTAATTCTTTAGGGAGTGGGATGCCAAGTCCTTCTCCCAAGCCTACAGCACCAAATATTCCCAGGTAGACTCCCACCCAAGGACTAACCAAGCCTGACCCTGCTTAGCTTCTAAGATCCAATGGGATCAGATGCCAGGGTGGTATGGCTGGAGACTTTACAAATTTTAGGGAACCGTAAGCCATGTTTCTGGAAACCTGCAAGAAGGGGTTTGGACTCCACCACTGAGTGCTTTTCCCTGGACCATTGCCATTCGCTGCTCCGCACGTTCACTGGGTTGGTAGTGTGAGAAGGGTCCTGGCGTAACTCCTGACCACCAAGGCGTCATCAGAGCAGATCTGTACTGCTGCTGACCCCTCAGGTTTGCAGTAATGTAGAATTCAGTTTCCTACACTCTAGAAACACTGGGAATCGGTGGCAGAAGGCCTTCTGCTCCACCTTCCTGATGAGTGAGGCAGACAGAGCTGTCCGGCTGTGGTTGGCCACCTGCTCAGGAAGCCACAGGCTAGACCTTAGCAACATGCTTCATGGTGAAACCTCACCAAAGGTCAGTGTGTCTTCGTGAGCTGCAGCAATGCACCAACATACTGACTTCCAGTAAGTAGTGCAAAATGCTCAATGCCATAGACCCCATCTTCATGGAATGGAGCCTTCTTTCTGAACACACCACTGGAATACTATCCTAGTTATTCCGTGAAAATCACTGCCTGCAATTCATTGCTTTTTGTGACTGTGCCTAAAATTAGTCCTACCAAATAAACTATAAAAATCATCACAGAAAGCTGGGTGTGGTGGCGCACGCCTGTAATCCCAGCGGCTTGGGAGGCAGAGGCAGGAGGATTGCAAGTTTGAGACCAGAGGCAGTCTGCGTAACCTAGGTAACTTAGCTAGACCCTGTCTAAAAAATAAAAAATAAATAAATAAATAAATAAATGGGCCGGGCATGCAGCTCAGTGCCCAGCACTTGCAAAGCATGCAAGTGCGAGGCCCTGGGTTCAACCCTCAGTACCACACACACACACACACAAAATCATCAGTCATGCAATAGGAAGTTTGGAATTAAGTAATCACATATTGAATTCATCTTAATTTTAAAAACATCAAGCACCTACTAAACTAACTAGAAAATGCAACATTTTAAACTGTTGAGGTTGAGCACATTTTACAAGTTGTTGTTGTTGTTGTTAGGTGCCGTCGAGTCGGTATCGGACTCATAGCGACCCTCATAGGGTTTTCAATGGCTGACCGTTTCGGGATTGCCTTGGGAGTGGATTGCCAGGCCCTTCTCCCATTTTTGTGGTGCTGGGAATTGAACTTGGGACCTCAGAGACTGCAGTGCGGTGCTCTACCAACTGAGCTAAATCCCAGCCCTTTTACAAGTTACAGCAGTGTTATTGCTGGTATATTGCTAATAAAAATGTATCTATGTGACTCAATCAGACAGACAAAAGGGGAAAGCCAATCAATAGATATTTATAAATTTGAGTTTAGTTTCAAAACCACAGGACAGTCAAGGAGTGAGTTGCATCTTAGTGGTTTTCACAGAGCATTAATGTTTTCCGAACGATGTATCATTGCACTTCCCTGCTGACACTTTGAGCGGGATATTCTATTTCACAGTATTAAATTCTCACAATCTTAATGTGAAAGAGGTGGTTCTAGTCCGTTTACCAGGAAAGAGAGAGGCCTAAGGACGTTAAATGTGTCCGAGGTCACCTCAGAGGTAAGAGTGTGGTGTTATCACAGTTCACCGTCTTACCTCATTGACGGGACTCTCTCATGCTCAGGTGGCACAAGGCAAACCCCCAAGAGACTCACAGGATCCTGAGCCCGTGACATACCTAGAGTGTTTCTAAAGTTCTGTGTGTCTAAGGCAGCCTGAGAAGACAAAGTTAAAACTCTCCATGTCGTTGTTTCCAACGTGTGAGACCCTAATGGCGCTGCCTGGTCAGGTGTGGCTGTTGCTCTGGAGAACAGAGCTCCTTCGTTTTCCCTCCCATCCTCGGAAACGCTGCTTTGGGGGGATCAGTTTTTCTTCCTCCTGTGTCTTCTCCTCCGGCAGGCTTTCCTGCATCGTGAGAGTGAAAGCTGTCGGGCATTTACCAGGTGAAAATGGGAAGCCAGCTGACCGGCCTTGGGCTGCGGTCATGGCTGATGAACTCTCAGCTCCCATCGGGCTCTGTGCATGGACGCAAGGTCCACAGCACTGAACGGCACTGGGCCATTCTTGTCCCGTGTTGAGCTGGGGCTTAGGACAGTGTTTCTTAATAAGGGGTTTGGGAAATGCACTGTTTTAAATTTTACCTGAGTAAGGGTATGTTAAGTAATTGGGCTGGGATTTAGCTCAGTTGGTAGAACACTGCGCTGCAGTCTCTGAGGTCCCGAGTTCAATTCCCAGCACCACAAAAATGGGAGAAGGATGTGGCAATCCACTCCCAAGGCAATCTCGAAACAGCCATTGAAAACCCTATGAGGGTCGCTATGAGTCGGATACCAACTCAATGGCACCTAACAACAACAAGTAATTGGTTTTCTTTTAAATGGCAAAATAAAGAAATGAGGAAATTACTCACACAACTTATTTAAAAACATGTCACATTTAAATTTTAGATAAGAATGGGATTTTTCCTTTATGTGATTTGAACTCAGGCATTGAATTCTCAACTTGTCTTGCCATTTCCACTATGTGCTTGAATCACATTCTGATTTTTATAGTTTTCATTTCTCCATGGCATGAGGTTAAAATTAAGATGTAAGAACGTAGTATTTGGTATTATTTTCACTGTTGTTAGGAAGTTAAACCGTAAAGAAAAAAGTCATTTTCTATATTATATAAACCTATGTTTAGTATAGAAATTAAAAATACGATTAGCTATTTTCACATCCTCCTAGAAGAATCTGAAATCCTAACTCCTAGTACAATGTAATTCACTACTTGTGGTTTTGAAATGTACCTGGAACCCAGAGCTAAGCTCTCAGCCTGGCCCTGGAAAAACTCTGGGTGTTTAACTCACGACGCACTACATTTCTGTTACCTCTGCTTGGTTTGGAGACTTGGAACTCAACCCAGGCTTCTCCAGGGTTCCCCGCTCTTCTGGCTGTGTGGAAATAACAGAGCACAGCTGCCGTGTGTTTAGCTTTCTACTCCTCCTGCGCCCTCATTAAGGCTTGGTTTTTAATTTTCAAAGGTTTCCCTCTGCAGGTTGTGCACATGGGGTGGGTGAATGAAAGGCTGCAGGCGGCCGACCCCTCCCAGACCTTCAGATCCAAGTTCCTGGCCCTGAAGGGCTCCTCGTGCTACATTTTCGGCTCGCCTCCGGTAAGAGCACTTTGAGTTTCCTCTGGGAGGGGGTTCTGCTAGGGCTGTTCGCATATGAACCCCCACATGTGTCTCAGCTTGCTGTACTGCAGGGGCCTGCGTGTTGCCGTGGTGCTGAAAGCTGCGCTACCGGTATGTCAGACACCAGCAAGGCCACCCACGCTGAGCAGGTTCCAGCTGAGCTTCCAGACCAAGACAGACTGGGGAGAAGGACCTGGCAGCTCACTCCTAAAACAGCCATTAAAAACCCTATGAATACCAGAGAAGCTCTGTCAAATATAGCACCAGGAAATGAGCCCCCCAGGGTGGAAGGCAATTAAGAAACAACTGGGGAAGAGTTGCATCCTCAAAGTGGTAGAAGTAGTTGTTGTTAGGTGCTGTCCAGTCAGGTCTGACTCATAGCGACCCTGTGTACAACAGAATGGAACACTCCCCGGCACTGCGCCATGCCTGGCACTATGTCAGTGCTTCTCTGCTGTTCATAGGGTTTTTAATGGCTGTTTTGAGATTGTTTCAAGAGTGGGTTTTCAGGTCCTTCTCCTGTTTTTGTGGCACTGGGGATCAAACCTGGGGCTTCAGAGAGTACAGGGCAGCAATCTACAAAGTGAGCTAAACTCCAACCCCACCAAAGTAGCCTTAATTATGAGAATAACGTAAAGCCCTTGGGATCCCCATTTGCTGATGGGGCACAACTCAAAATGAGAAGAAACATAGTGGCTGCAACAATGGGCTCAGACATAAAAAAAGATCATGTGCATTACACAGGCTGAGTAGTGCTTCATTCTGCTGTATTTAGGGTCAGTATGAGTCAGCTACGACTCGATGACACCTAACAACAATTCATATATATAAAGCAGCAGTTAGATAGGTCTGGAAAAGGGCCCAGACCGAGGGGCCCTGCTGGGTACCTACATGGTTGGAAAAGTTCTGCTTATGAATTAACTGCCTGTTTCTTACTCCAAACTCCCAAAGGAACCCATTTCTGTCTTCCAGTTCAAAGAGGCAATAAAATACCATAGAATTTTCCTTCTTAAACTCTCAGCTGGTTGGAGGTGGGTGTGGAAGATTCTGAGTCATAGCACATCAGCTATGTGATTGAAGAATCCAAAAAGCAAACAAAGCAAAACGCAGCCCTTCTCTTTAGACATTTTTCATTGAATAGCAAAATAAGTAAATTTAAAAAGCTATTCTTTCCCTTATGTCTCCCAAATTTTATTAAAATAACCAGGCTGTGTTAGTGGAGTCTATGATGTAAATTCAAGGCTGCATGTTATTGTTCTAAAATTTTACTTTCTAATTCCCACCCACACTGTTCTCCCCAAGCTGGCTAAATGTGATATGAGCACTCTGCCTAAAAGCGTATCGTCTAAAGCATTTTTACTTTTTGTGAGTCTGACCACCAGAACTGCAAACAAATAGCAAAACTTGATAGCTGCAGTTATCTAAAAATTCTGGAACAAAGTTGTGTAATGTATTGATGGAGATTTCTGCCATTAAAAGTAAATAAAGTAAAACAAACAAGTCTTCCCTTCAGACACTGGGACAAAAATATAATGTATACTTTCATTGATAAGTACAGCTTACTTAAAATTGTGTTTTATTTTGGAATCATTTTAGATGTACCGAAGTTGCACCCTTCACTCAAATTTCTCTAGTACATGCATCCTACAAAGGTATTGATAAAACTAAAATATTGATAATGGTAGAGTGCCACGGTACACACCTGTAATACTAGCTACTTGGGAGGCTGAGGCAGGAGGATTGGGTTCAAGGTGACAGGCAGCCTGCACAACTTAGTGAGACACTATCTCAAAATCAAAACTCAAAAAGGGGCTGAGACTGTGGCTCATTGGCAGGCCCTGTGTGAGGCCCTTGATTCAATCTTCCAACACTGAAAAAAATAGTAATAATGGTCAAATGCTACTAAGCTGCAGATTCTACAAACTTCCTGGGGTTTTTCCACTAATGCACTTTTTTCTGCCCAGTATGGAATATAGGACACTACATTGATTTAGTTGTAAGTTTGTTTTTTATTTAAAAAACAGTTTTCTAAATTTACTCACATTACAGTCACCTATATTTGCATAAGTACTGAATTCTCCTCAAAAGAAATACACTAATTTTCCTTAACGTAATGGGTGTGGCTAAATGTGGTTTTATATGTCTAACAAAGTAAAAGCAGCAAAGACGTTTTTAAAGATGCCAGAGTAGAACTAAAGCCACCAGTCTCAAGTTCAGATAAAACCGGAGCTAGTGATGCACATTTTGGGGACATGAGCACACAGAAGCTCCCTGGCCCTGAGACCACAGGAGCTGATGCCCACCTCCCAAGACCTTTGACGATGACAGATGAGAAAGCCACCTGCCCCCGAGCCTGAGGACTCCCATTTCTCCCTCAGTAGTCAATACCAGGAAGGCACAAGAAGAAATGAAAAGGTGAAGGCAGTGGGATTCGTGACCATTCAGTCCAAAAGTTAAATGGAATTGCTGGTTTTATTGGTACATTCCGTATGTCTTCATATAATATTCAAATCTCTGGAGAGGTAGCTATTATCACTAAATGCCACCTATACAGGCAGAAAAAAGCAAATGCCCAACGAGAAGATGGCTGTGAGATGAAATAGGTGATTGGCTTATGTGGAAGTTCTCCCTATGCGTAAAAGACCAGAAAGCCACTGCGCTGGAAACGTCTGAACTTTGGATGCATGCTGCCTTGACCACATCTAGAATCTCCGTGATGCTAGGAAAAGCTCCTAGATTATTGGCTGAATAATCTATAAGTATTGGAGGATATTAAAGCCTTGTGCCTGTGTTCGGTGTTATACAAATGTCAGCAAACCCTCTCTAAAGAGAATTTCAGTTTTAGGGAGAGAAGTTGGGCACGGTGGCACATGCCTGGAGTCTTGGGGACTTGGGAAATGGAGGTAGGAGGATCTTGAGTCTGAGGCCAGAGGCAGCCTTTGTAACTTAGCGAGACTCTGTCTCAAAATAAAAAATAGGCTGGGGATGCAACTCAGTGGTTAAGCGCTTGTAAAGTAGGTGTGATATGCCCTGGGTTAGACTCCCAAATACTACTACTACAACAACAACAACAGATTTTGAGAGAGAGTGGGAGAGAATAAGCCAGGAATTCTCAAAAGCATTTTGTAGTTTTATCCCCCAAATCAACATCAAGCAATTTCTAGGAGAAAGCAGAAGACAGACTGTGTGAGAATGCTTTCGAACTTTAGAGTTGACAGGAGAAGGTGGGTCAGGGGCGTGGAGGAAGCCCATCCAGGCTCACTGCCCACTAGGACCACAGCCCTGGACAGGAATGTGCAGAGAGGAGGAAGGGAGGGTTTTGCCACCACCACAAGGGGTGGTGGTTGTTGTTAGGTGCCGTCAAGTGGGTATCTGACTCATAGCGACCCTCACAGGTTTTCAATGGCTGACTGTTTCGGGATTGCCTTGGGAGTGGATTGCCAGGCCCGTCTCCCATTTTTGCAGTGCTGGGAATTGAACTCAGGGCCTCAGAGACTGCAGCGCAGTGCTCTACCCACTGAGCTAAATTCCAGCCCCACCACAAGGGGTAGCATGGTGCTATTCCACAACTTCACAGATCTGGGAAAGGTTTATGAGATTTCACATCATTAACTACAGAAATGACAGCTGTTTCCATTTCTATTTTAATTCAATCAAGAAAATGCATAAATTGCTTCCTGTCAGTTGAATAATTTGAAAACCTTAGAGTACATACTGGGCAGCATGTGCAAAAGGTAGGTGGAGCCCAAATTCCAGAAGCTGGAGGGTGAGGACAGGGTTTTCATGGTTTCTCGTACACAAACATAGTTCTCCTCTCATCTGTTTCTCAAGACAGAAGTACTAGACTAATTCACTTATAATGTGCTTTCAGGTTGGACAGGCTTTTTGTTAAATAAAAATGTAAAGGACAATAAACAGCCTAGGTAACTTGCTCAACAGAAAAAAATCAACATTTGCCTTTCATGATAGTTTTATGCTGGTGTAAGATGAAATGTTGGGGCTGGGATTTAGCTCAGTTGGTAGAGCTCCGCTCTGCAGTCTCTGAGGTCCGGAGTTCAATTCCCAGCACCGCAAAAATGGGAGAAAGATGTGGCAATCCACTCCCAAGGCAATCCCGAAACAATCTGCCATTGAAAACCCTATGAGGGTCGCTATGGGATGGACACGACTTGACGGCACCTAACAACAACAACAAGATGAAATGTTAGTCGTGATTTTAAGCATGGTAATTTGGAAGATGTATTCTACCATTTGGAAGAAGGACCCAGCAACCCACTGCCAAAAATCAATCTGCCACTGAAAACCCTGTGAACACCAGAGAAGCACTGACAATAGTGTTTCGCCTGCTATACGTAGGGTGGCTATGAGTTGGTTGCCAACTCCACGGCACCTAAGAACAACAACAACAGTTCTACCATTTAAGAAAGTGTATCGAGAAGGAAACAATTTCAGTCAGCTTAGAGACTGAAGAAGAAGTGGACAGGTGCGTGTTCCCCGTGGAGTCGCTCTCTCCTGTGGGGACCACAGTCGCTAAACCAAAATAAAACTGAAAGACACCAAGAACCTTGCGCCTTATAATCTGACATTTCTTCTCTAATTCAAGTCACATGTGATCAGACCAGTTAGAAGATGATCAGATGCCATGATTTGGAAAAAAGTAGCGACGCCGTGTGGCTACAGACTCACCTGTCCCCTCCTTCACATCGAAGCCTTGTTTCTTCTCTATAGTTGGGAAACGGGGGCATCCGCAAGCATCACGTTTGCTTCCCCGGCTTCCTGAATCAACATGGAGAAGCAAAGGACGGGGCCGGGGCCCCACTCGCTGACCCTGAAGTCAGTGCTGAGAGGAGCTGGCTAGGATGGCGGCTCTCGGGCTTCCCTCTGTCCTCACCCCTTCCGCGAGAGGCCAGCCCAAGCAGCAGAGCTGTAAATAAGTTGTGTTTGCGACATCAGGGATTCTTGAATTTCCAGAGATCATGCTATGGAAAATCCACTCTGCAAAACAGGGAATGCTTGTGTAGAAAGAACTGTGATTAAATGCGCATCTGCATTGTAAATACAGAATTGCGGTTCACAGTCCGGTCCGCTCTTCCCCTCCTCTTCCTGTGTCGTCTTCCTCTCCTTTCCAAACACAGGAGGCTCTTCCCCCTCGGGTTTTCAATCTCAATTCCACCTCAGCAGAGTCACCTTATAAAACATGGAAAGCGCCGTGCACAAACAAATCTCCTGGGACGCTTTTCAAAGCAGGTTCTGGCAGCTGTCTGCAGACACCTGGGGCTTGGCACGTCTCACAGGTTCCAGGAGGTGCTGGTGGGGGCTGCTGCCCACGGCCCGCTGGAGAGCCCGCTGACGCCAGCAGTCACTGTTCTCTAAAGTTAAACCCGAGGTCACTGAGCCCCGATCCAGACTTGCTCAGTCTGAAACACGCCGGCGGGCGGAGCCTGCGCCATGGTGAACTCCACGGGAGGCAGAGGAAGCGCTCAGCTGTGGCATCTGCGTGTCAGGACAAGGCCTCCTTCAGAGCAGGACTTTCAGGACTTCCAGCTTTGTCACAACGCCACAGACCAGGCAAGCCTCCAGTTCGGACCTTCGTCTTCCAGTGACATAAGAACACCTATAGCAACCGATTTCCTGTTTGAGCTAGCCACTGCACCCGGCGCTTCCCAAAGGAACTTCTAAAGTGACACCCAGCGATGTGGCATAGGTAAACTCCGGCACCACCGGCTGTGCTCTGGGCTACGCATCCCATGCTACGCATCACACCATGCACCAAGGGTGAGCACAGGGTCGCTCAGCAGAATTCACAGCCGGGGGTGAAGCTCAGTGCTGCCAGGGCAGAGACACCGAGTCAGGGTTTCATTATGGTGGAGACGCAGGCAGTCACTCACTACTACGGTGAGTGTTTAGGACCTCGGGTGAAGCAGCCTGTCCCTCCACTGTTTATTTTGTTTCCTGCAGGTGAGCATGCTGGACTGGGCAAGGGCAGAAAGAGTCTACAACCTCTGTGAGGTGCTGTTTAAAGTCTACAAGGTGGGTATCCTTAGGGATCGGATGCCTCATAGGAAGAAGGTGCCCTTTGAGGTTTGGAGGGGCAGATTAATTCTCCAAGGTCCACTGAGACAGTAGAATAACACCAGCCTCTTCTGGACCCTTAGCCATCCAGCCCTAAAGGTGCTGTGCCATCGTTTCCGAGGCCACCCAGTGAATGCTGTGTGGTGCGGAGTCCATGTGTGCCTGTCTGCGGGTTCTGTGTGCATGGCCTGCCTGTGTGTGTGTGTTTAGGGAGAGAGCGGTTTTTTAGTAACACTAGTTTTAATGATATCCCTACATGTCTGCCAATTTGTTGTGCTGGGTGGGCTGGCGTGTTGCTGTGATGCCGAAAGCTATGCCACTGGTATTTCAAATACAAGCAGGGCCACCCATGGTGGACAGGTTTCAGCTGAGCTTCCAGACCAAGACAGACTAAGGAGAAGGACCCAGCAGCCCACTCCCAAAACAATTAGCCATTGAAAACCCTATGAATAGCAGAGAAGCACTGTCAGAAAATGAACCCCCAGGCTGGATGGAATTCAAGAAAAGACTGGGGCAGACTTGCCCCCTCAAAGTAGAGTTGACCTTTGTGATGGGTCCTCCTTTTGTTGATGTGGCCTGACTCAAAGTGAGAAGAAACACAGTGTCTGCAACAATGGGCTCAAACATAAAAAGATGGGTGCGTGGCACAGTGTCAGGTAGTGTTTCTTTCTGCTGTACATAGGGTCCCTATGAGCTGGATCTGACTCGACAGCACCCAACAAAACAAACAAGTTTCAGAGGAACAATCTGGGGGTGTTAGTTTTTTGTTGCTGTTGTTGAGGATGTTTTTAACACTCAGATACAAATGTGTGTCCTAGAGGCTTTCCTTATTCAAGGCTGCACTGGACTGACAAGCTGACCTAGTAAAGGACGTGTGCTTGGGTTCAGGAAGGCATGAGGTTTTATCCACTGGGGTCAGCTCAAGCTTTCACAGTCACCTAATGTGGTTGACAGTTCCAAAGCGGTGAACCCACTGCCAAGCCAGCCGGCTTCCACCCTTTGCAGTAGGGATCCCCTGTCCTGGGACATGCGCTATCTGACAAGGTCCCTTGGTGTAAGGGACACCTGCTGCCACAGAGTGTGCGGCCTTTCCTGGTGCCACTGCCCTGTGGACCTGCGGGGGCTGCTATGGCAGGATCTGTGAGCATAGAGCCCAGAGGGCTGCGCACACTGAGGACAGTTACTGAGAGAGCCACAGCGGACCTGTGGTTTGGGGGAGAATTCTTTACAATGGTGGTCCCTACCCTCCTTGGCACCAGTTTCATGGAAGACAATTTTCCCGGGGTCTGTGGGTGGGGTGAGGGTTTCGGGATGATTTAAGCAATGGGAGCTGCTGTGAATACAGGAGAAGCTTTGCTCACTCGCCTGCCACTCACCTCCTGGGCGGCCTGGTGGGGAACCCCTGATTTACAGCACAAAATTACACAAACCACTTAGATAGTTGGACCCGAAATGAAAACGTATGGGAAAGGAAGGAAAAATGGTGCATCGTCACAGAGTAAACGACAATTACCTGTCTGCCAAAGATCCAACACAGTGGTGAGCTAAAGTGTAACAGAAGTGCGTCACAAAAGTGTTTCCCAGGGAGGGGTGTCCTGCCTGCTATTCAGCTGGAAATATTCAGGAGAACCCAACGTACACATGTTTGGGAGAAGATAAAGATGACAGGGTTTCGCTGAGTTCTTCCCTTGGAGCATTCCTTGGGAAGCTGTCCTTAACCCAGGAATTGACCCACCAGGCGCCCGTTCCTGTCATTCTCGTTTCACAACTGAGAGCTCAGAAGCACTAAGTGGGTGAGTAACTTCTAGAAGCCTCACTGGAGGCTGGGTGGGACCCAGGCTTGCTTGGCTTCAAAGCTCATCTTAGATCCTATTCGATTTCACTTATGGGAAACCTTGGCGTGCTGGGAGTCTGCCTAGGGTGTGCACTAAGTTCTGTGATGCCATGGCCAGGATCTTGAAAGTTGTACCCAGATGATTGTGATGCAGAGGGCAGGAGTCCCCAAATATTTTCCTAAAGTCATGTCAGGGGGCTGGGATTTAGCTCAGTTGGTAGAGCACTGCTCTGCAGTCTCTGAGGTCCCGAGTTTGATTCCCAGCACCACAAAAATGGGAGAAGGACCTGGCAATCCACTCCCAAGGCAATCCCGAAACAATCAGCCATTGAAAACCCTATGAGGGTTGCTATGAGTCGGACTTGACTCTACGGCACCTAACAACAACAAAGTCATGTCAGAGCACATCACACCAAAGTTAGACAGGCAGAGAAGGCTGTACTCAAGGATGGTACAGCGGGGAGACAGGCTGAGCCCAATCCCATAACCAAGGGCAGGAGCATTTCTGAGAGAGGAAGCTATGTCCGTCTGCATCTGCTACCTGGCCTCATCCAAAGGAAAAGGGAATTTTCTCCTACTTTCATGACAGGCAGTGGGCTCACAGCTGGCAGCCAGGGGAGCAGGAAGTCAGGTTCCCACACTGTGGGGCCATCTTCCCTAAGGAGGCTGTTCAGAGGGCACCTCCCAGGTGCTGTGCAAGATGGGCCTTGGCTTCAGAACTGGCAAGGAGCTTTTGAAAAGATTGACAACTCAAAGCGGGAAGAAAGAATGTATAAGGGTAAGTTTTCTGCAGGAAATGCTCTAAGGACGGGGAGTCAAGAGCCTTGACCCAGGAAAAGGCCTGGCTGAAGTTCAGTCTCTATGGACCCTTGGAGTCTGGCCAGCAACTTACTGAGTGCTGGCAGCAGGATTTGACCTTTAACCTGCAATTTCTCTGGTTTTGAGTCATGTTGACACATTACAACCCGTATATCCTGAGTTATTCTTTTAAAATGGACTTCAGAAAATATCCAAGGAAATGAGCAGGACAAGGATCACTAATTGCACCTAAATAGAACCTAGGGGCTGGGATTTAGCTCAGTGGGTAGAGTGCTGCGCTGCAGTCTCTGAGGTCTGGAGTTCAATTCCCAGCACCGCAAAAATGGGAGAAGGACCTGGCAATCCACTCCCAAGGCAATCCCGAAACAGTCAGCCATAGAAAACCCTACGAGGGTCACTATGAGTCGGATACCAACTCGATAGCACCCAACAACAACAACAACAAATAGAACCTATAGAACATTATTGATTTTCAGAAATAATAACATCTCTGAAATTCTTCATGGTTCACCTGTGGGATTTCTCAGGTTGTTTGAAATCTATCTTTAATTCCTCCTACTTGCTCTGGGGCTGGGTTTAGTTCACTTGGTAGAGCACTGCCTTGCACTTTCTAAGGACATAGGTTCTATCCTCGGCACTGCAAAAATGTAGAGGAAGGATGTGGCAGTCCACTCCCCAAACAATCCCAAATCAATCAGCCATTGAAAACCCTATGGGGGTTGCCATGAGTCGGGCACAATTCAAAGGCACCTACCAACAACAACTTGTTCTTAACTATCACACATAGCTCACTAACTTGTCAGCTCACAGGAAGAGTCATTAAAGGGGCCCTTGGCTTGAAAAAGTAATATTACTGCTCAGAATTGAGTCTAAATTGACCCAAGAGCTGTATGTGTGATATGTTCAGTGATCTTCTTTAAATTAATGAATGGCTCAAGGGTTTGGGTGGATGTGGAATCCATTTGAAAATGTCCTTGCAGTGTCCTCAGAGGTCCCTGTGGCTTCTTCATTATGGCAAATGGCAGGAGCCATTTTCCATCCCCGTTTCCGCTATATTGCCTGCTAAAGCCTAAGCCAGCTACTCAACAATGAGATTGCTTACTGACCCAGCTGCAAGGATTTTTGTTTTGTTGATGTCAAGTCACGATCCTTTCTAAAGGCTGTGCTCTTTGATCTTCACCAATAAATGTTTCAAATCCTCTTCAACTTCAGCAAGCAGAGTTGTGTCATCTGCATAACACAGGTTGTTCATCAGTCTTCCTCCAATTCTGATGCCGCGTTCATCTTCATAAAATCTAGCTCCTTGAGTCATTTGCTCAGCATACAGATTGAAGAGGTATGGTAAGATGATACAGCATAGTCACACACCTTTCCTGACTTCAAACCAAGCAATGTTTCTTGTTCTTTTTGCATGACTGCCTCCTGGTCCATGTACAGTCTTACATGAGTACAATTAAGTGCTTGGTATTCCCATTCTCCTTAATGTTATCCCTAATTTGTTGTAATCCACACAATCAAATGCCTTTGCCTAGTCCAGAAAACACTGATACGCATCTTTCTGGTATTCTCTGCTTTCAGCTAATATCAATTTGACATCATCAGTAATGCCTATGGTTCCATGCTGTCTTCTGAATCTGGCTTGACTTTTTGTCAGTTCCCTGTCAATATACTGCTACAGTCACTTCTGAGTGATCTTTAACAAAATTTTACTTGCATGTGATATTAATTATATTGTTCAATAATCTCCTTATTTGGTTGCATCCCCTTTCTTGGGAATAGGCACAAATATGGATCTCTTCTAGTTAGTTGGCCAGGTAGCTACTCCAAATCTCTTGGTGTAGACAAGAGACTACCTCTAGTGCTACAATTGTTTTTTGAACATCTCAATTGATATTCCATCAATTCCTGGCTACTTACACTTTGTCAATTCTTCCAAGGCAGCTTCTACTTCTTCCTTCAGTACCATTGGTTCCTTATCATATTCAACGTCTTAAAATGGTTGTTGTTGTTGTTAGGTGCCATCGAGTCAAGTCCGACTCATAGTGACCCTATGTACAGCAGATCGAAACACTTGCTGATTCTGTGCCAGCCAAACGGTCTTATTTATGTTTAAGCCCATGTTGCAGACACTGTGTTAATCCATCTGGTGGAGGGTTTTCCTCTTTTGCGTTGACCTGCCACTCTTCCAAACATGATGTCCTTCTCCAGGGATTGATCTCTCCTGACTACATGTCCGAAATATGTAAGACACAGTTTAGCCATTCTTGCTTCCAAGGAGCACTCTGGTTGTACTTCTTCTAGGACAGATTTGTTGGTTCTTTTGGCAGTCCATGGTGTATTCAATAGACGTCTCCAGCACCACAATTCAAAAGCATCAATTCTTTTTCTGTCTCTCTTGTTCAATGTCCAGCTTTCACAACCATATGGTGCCACTGAAAATACCATGGCATGAGTCAGACGCACCTTTGTCTTCAATGTGACATCTTTGCTTTTCAATACTCTAAAGAGATCTTTTGCCACAGCTTTTCCTAGAGGAATCCGTCTTTTGATTTCTTGACTGTTGCTTCCACGGGTGTTGATTATAGAGCCAAGCAAAGCAAAATCTTGGACAACCTCAATCTTTTCTCCATTTAATGTGAAGTTGCGTGCTGACCCAGTCATAAGGATTTTTGTTTTGTTGATGTTTAGTCATAACCCATATTGAAGGCTATGATCTTTGATCTTCATCAGTAAATGTTTTAAACCTTCTTCACTTTCAGCAAGCAGAGTTGTGTCATCTGCATAATGCAGATTGTTAATGAGCCTTCCTCCAATCTTGATGCCACATTCTTCCTCATAAAGTCCAGCTTCTCGGATTATTTGCTCAGCATATAAATTGAAGAGATAGGGTGAAAAATGGTTAGTCATCCACTAATTCCTTTTGGTATAATGACTCTGTATTTTTCTTCCACCTCCTTTTGATGTTTCCTGCATCATTTAATATTTTCTCTGTAGAATCCTTCACTATTGCCACTCCAGGCTTGAATTTTTTCTTAAATTCTTTAAGCTTGAGAAAAACAGAGACTGTTCTTCCATTTTAGTCTTCTATCTCCAGCTCTTTGCACTTGTCATAATATTTGATTTTGTCTTCTCAAGCTGCCCTTTGAAATCTTCTGTTAAGTTCTTTAACTTCTTCATGTCTTCCTTTTACTTTAGCTACATCAAGGACAGTTTTCTGAGTCTCTTTTAACATTTGGTCTTTTTTTCTGTCTTTTTAATAGCCTTTTATTTATCTTGTGTGCGATGTCTTTTGTCATGCCACAGCTCATCTGGTCTTCCATCATTAGTGTCTAGGGTATTAAATCTGTTCTTGAGATGGTCTCTGAATTCAGGTGGGATATACTCAAGGTCATACATTGGCTCTCATATACTTGTCCTAATTTTCTTCAGTTTCAATTTGAACCTACATTTGAGCAGTAGATGGTTTAATCCACAGTGAACACCTGGTCTTATTCTGACTTCTCATTTGAGGTTTTCCATCATCTCTTTCCACAAATGTAGTCAATTTAGTTTGTGTATGTTCCATCTGGTAAATTTCATTTGTATAGTAACTCTTTATATTGCTGAAAAATGCATTTTCAATGAAAAAGTTGTTGGTCTGACAAAATTCTATCATGTGATTTCCAGCATAGTTTCAGTCACCAAGGCCATATTTTTCAACTACTGGGCCACCTTCTTTGTTTCCAACTTTTGCATTCCAATCACCAGTAATTATCAGTGCATCCTGATTGCATGTTTGACTGCAGGAACTGGTAGAAATCTTCCCTTTCTTCATTTGTGGCCTTAGTGGTGGGTATGTAAATTTGAATAATAGTCATATCAACTGGTCTTCTTTGTAGGCCTATGGATGATATTCTATCACTGGAATCATTTTACTTTAGGACAGATCTTGAGATGTCTTTTTTGCTGGTGAATGCAACCACATTTCTTTTTAAGTTCTTAACACCAGTGGCATAGCTTTCAGCATCACAGCAACACACAAGCCCCCACAGTATGGCAAACTGACAGACAAGTGTTGTTTAGGACCTTAAAACCTTTATGTTTTGATTCTATTTTATAGTTCAAAAGTTGAGGCTCAGAGAGAAGTAAATTGCTCAAGGTCACACAGCTAATAATTGAAAAAGTCTCAAGTCTTGGCTCTCTGACTCTAAAACCTGTTTTTCTTCTTTTTTTAAAATAAATAAATGAATAAGACTGTCCAGGTCAAGTGTGGCAGCTCATACCTATAATCTCAGGGACTTGGGAGGCAGAAGCAGGAGGATCACAGGTTCGAGGCCCGAGGCCGCCTGTATACCTTAGTGAGATCCTGACTCAAAATAAAAAATAGAGAGCCGGGCGTGGTGTGGTACAGGCTTGTAATCCCAGCGGCTCAGGAGGCAGAAGCAGGAGGATCGCAAGTTTGAGACTAGAGGCAGTCTGCGTAACTTAGAGAGACCTCGTCACAAAAAGTAAAAAAATGGGCTGGGTGTGCAGTTCAGTGGTCCAGCACTTGCAAAGCACACAAGTGTGAGGTCCTGGGTTCAACCCTCAGTACCACAAAAAATAAAATTAAATTAAAAAATAAAAAATAGGAAATGGGGTGAGGATGCATGCAGCCCAGTAGTGGAGCACTTGCAAAGTGTGTGCAAGTCGTTCGGTTGAACTTCCAAGTATAATAATAATAATAATGAGCCAGGCATAGTGGCGCAGGCCTGTAATCCTAGCGACTCAGGAGGCAGAGGCAGGAGGATCACAAGTTCAAGACCAGAGATAGTCTGCGTAACTTAGTGAGACCCTGTCTCAAAAAAAATGGGCTGGGGGTGCAGCTCAGAGGTCCAGCACTTGCAAAGCGTGCAAGCATGAGGCCCTGGGTTCAACCATCAGTACTGCAAAAATAAAAATAATAAAAATAATAAAAATAATATAATAATAGTAATAATGTCCCAACTGTAAGTGACTATAAGAAAAAAATAATTAGCCATTCGATCAATGTGCATTGCCCATTCCAAGAGTTCTTCCTGGATGTCAATCTTTGATGTTTAAATCAGTAGATATAAAAATAACTCCTGCAAAGCAAGGTCAGTGACTACTATGTTATTCTTAGTTTATGACATGTAATCCCATTATTGAATAGTTTTAGCATATTCCAGTCTGAGTTGAAGGATATGGAGGACTCTAAAGTTAGGGTTCAGCTTCTGTCTTCATGGTTCACTTAGTGCTAGGAACACACGCACGCACGCACACACACACACACACACACACCCCCTCTTGTGCACTCACTCCATGAGGCACCGGATGTCTGGGTGATGCCCACGAGTCCGTGTGCAGCTCTCCAGGTGCCAGCAGCAGGAGACATCCGAGCTGAGTCCTGCTGAGCTGCCCAAGGTCAGGGTTCAGTGCAGCTGCCCCGAGAGTCACTCACCCCCCGGACACACTATGTGCCACGTCATGTTGCGGCTGTTCCTGGCCAGACAAACAGGAACATGTTTCAAACAAACATGAAATGTTTGAAATGTTTCAAACCTGTTGCACTCACATGGACCTGGAGACTGAGCCTGAGTATGAGAAGGTGTGTCCAGCAGGTTGTCACAGGCAGGTGAGAGTGTCTCAGGACGGCCACGTGGAGCCCAGTGAGTGGCCCGCTCCTTCCTGTGGCGGCTGCCGCTCCTCAGAGCTGCAGGAACATCATTCGCCATCAGCCCATTGGGGTTTAGCTCGGTTGGGAGAGTGTTGCTCCCCACTCTCTGAGTACCAGGGTTTGATCCCCCAGCACCACAAAAATGGGAGAAGGAAGCCAGGCACGGTGGCGCACGCCTGTAATCCCAGAGGCTCAGGAGGCAGAAGCAGGAGGATCGCAAGTCCGTGTAACTTAGCGAGACCCTGTCTCACAAAAGTAAAAAAAAAAATGGGCTGGGCATGCAGCTCAGTGGTCCAGCACTTGCAAAGCATGCAAGCCGTGAGGCCCTGGGTTCAACCCCCAGGACTGAAAAAAAAAAGGGAGAAGGACGTGGCAGCCCACTCCCAAAGTGATCCCGAAACAATCAGCCACTGAGAACCCTAGGAGCGTGGCTCTGAGTTAGATCCACTTGACAGCACCTAACAACAACAAACAAATGAGGGAGCCAAGGATGGAAAGAAGTAGAGGCAGAGACAGAGAGGGACAGAGACAGAAACACACGGGGGTGGAGGAACAGGCTCAGGGAGAGAGAGAGACAGCAGCTGGGCGTGGAGTCTGTGTCCTTGTCACCTGCTTCCCCACTGACTGGTGACACCTGAGGACATCCATCTCCCTGCAGCTAACGTGAGAGGAAAACCTGGAGGGGCTCCTCATAGCCCAGCGTGTAAAAGGCCAGGGAGGGGCCATGCTGGGAGAACGGGCTCCGTCCTGCAGGGGTGGTCAGGTGAATCTTAACCGGCAGCCGTGCCTGGCCACTTCATTCTTTTGTTGTGCCGACCTTTGCTTTTAAGGATAATTCTAACACACGCACTCCGTGGGTCTGGGACCTCTGGACTAGCATAACCAGACCTAGGAGGCTGAGAACCTGCCACGCTCCTGAGACGGTCTGCATGACACGTCTTCAGGGGAGGCTGAGCTTGGCCCTTCCTAGGGTTCAGCGCAGATGTGAGGCCCCTGTGTGTGTCCTTTCAGCAGGTGTTGGCTTTGTGTGAACGTGAGCAGCAAAGTCTCAAGACTTTTTCCTTTTAAATTAAATATAGAAAAAAATGTGGCTGCCAGGTTTTTAAGAGAAAGCCTCAACAGACAATCAGAATTTAGACATACTTTTTCACAATAGTCAGCTGGGATTTAGCTCAGTTGGTAGAGCACTGTGCTGCAGTCTCTGAGGTCCCGAGTTCAATTCCCAGCACCACAAAAATGGGAGAAGGGCCTGGCAACCCACTCCCAAGGCTCCCAAGGCAATTCCGAAACAGTCAGCCATTGAAAACCCTATGAGGGTCACTATGAGTCGGATACTGACTCGACGGCACCTAACAACAACAATTCACAGTAGTTATTCGCAGGACCACTTCTGCACTGCCTGCTCCAGAACCTGCCTCTAAATGTGACAGGAGGTGACGTGTCCCCTCCCTGGCAGCATCTCCTGCCAAATGGCAGGCTGTTTCTGTCACCTGGGCTCTGTTCCCTTCTCAACGCTTGCTCCTTTTCAGTTCTGGTTCACAGACGACTACCAGCTCCAGGCAAACTTATTCCTGGGTCTCCATGACTTTGACGACTGGGAGCCAAAATGCTTCAGTGTCCTGGCTGGCCACGGGCAGAGCCACGTCTTCACCGTGGAGCTGGGCAGTGAGCTCCTTGTGTGGGAGAAGTCATTCCAAAGAGCCACCTTCATGGAGGTCCGGAGAACAGGGGTAAGTACGCACCTCACACGTCCCTCGCCACCAACCTCCTTAGAATACCAGAGCAAAGAGATCAGAGCCCACATCGTCTTTATTTCAGAATAGCGAACCCCAAAATTGAGTCTTTTCCCTCTGAGTCACCATGTCAGAATGAGCTTTCACGCTCAGTAGGGTCCTTAGTAGATAGGGGGCCTGTTACCAGGGACCAGAAGAGATGGATGTGTTTTGGTGCCTTATCTGCACTTTTATTTAATGTGGGGAAAAGAGTTGAATTGCTTTGTATCCAGTGTCTAGGGAGTCTGTGGATGCTGAAGAGGTGAGACTTCTGATGGCTGAGTCTACAGCAGGCAAATGAATGTGTGTCCTGCAGTGAAACTGGCTGTGTAGTATTTTAAGGCAGTTATTGGCCTGGGTTCAACCCCGGTACCGCCAAAAAAAAAAAAAAAAAAAAAAAAATTGGAGAAGGACATGGCAGCCCACTCCCAAAGCAATTCTGAAGCAATCAGCCACGGAAAACTCTAGGAGGGTGGCTATGAGTTAGACCCACGTGACAGCACCTAACAACAACAAACAAATGAGGGAGCCGAAGACGGAAGGAAGTAGTTTGTCCTCTCAAACTCTTGGTTTGTCTTTTCACACACAGTGGTCCAAAGGAGAATATAAAATAGCTTGTCCTGCAAATTGCTTCTCAATTCTCAATGACAGCAAATAAATTACCTGCACATTTAAATGTATATCAACTACATGGGTAAGGAAGAAAGCACTGTGGGTCTACTTATCATAAACACAGGCTCCCATCCCAGGACCCCCTGCTGGAAATGAGGATGGCAGAGAATAAGGAAGCAATGCCTCGCGGGAGAGATTGACCTTCTCACTAAAGCTCTGGGTTCCTTCCTGGCCTGGCACCAGTAACCCTGACAGTGTGAACTTAGGAACCAAAGGAGGCTTCTTTGTTAAAAAGTGTGTGAGTGTGTGTGTGTGTGTGTGTGTGTGTGTGTGTGTGTGTGTCCAGTATGAAAGGATTCTAGGTTACTCACCCGCCCTTCAGGTTGCCAGCATGCACGCAGGCTCCTTGATGTGTGGTGCCCTATTTACTGCACACGAAGTCTGTTAGGTACCCAGACGGCCCCAGAAACCCAAGACCAGCATTCCTCCCTGTTCATCTCTGTGCTGTGGTCTCCCCCTAGGACTGGGCAACATTCATGGGCCCGTGGCTGGCTCCTAACCCTCATCAGAACCTGCGTGTGAGGCATCAGGTCACTTCACCGTGGGACACAGTGTGGGAAGGGAGGTCCTCATCCCAGCATCTCCTGCGTCAGGGACTCATGCAAACCTGTGATGACTTTTAACCACTGGAATTCATCCGTACAGGAAGTCAGTGTCTGCAGAGTGCAGACAAGGAGGCCACAGGGTGGGAGGCGCCTTCTGGTCTAGCAGAGGAGCTGTGTAAAGTCAGCCTGGCCGGTCTGGGGACAGGATCCCCATTGCCAGGACATTCGCATGGGCTCTCTTGTCAGCTGTCCACAGGGGACAGTGCTCCGCAGAGGGCTGGTGACACAGCCACCTCTGCTCAGGGTGGCCCAGACACAGGCACGTACCAGGAAGCTCTTTTGGAGGGTGACGCCTAGACGGTGTGAGTTTATGGAGAATATTTTCAGTACATCATAACTACACGTGTGGGGGAGAGAGGAAGCCTGGGGAGTGGGTGGGAGGTGGACATTGGCTCCCCTTTCTTGGTTGCTTGGAGTCTGTCAGGTACTAGAAATGCAACTTTAATCTTCCTTTTACTTATTTCGAACATGACTTCTATATTATCTCCTTGGATGATGTTGAGATATTTAAGTAATTGATGTTTGGAAAGCACTTCACATGGAAATATGCAGAACATAATTTCCTTAAATGCTTTGATTAGTTTTGCAGAAAAATTTTTAAGAAATATCAGTGGAGTTATCTTTTAAAAGCCACTAATGTTAGCAAGAGATTTTATAATACCATAGGGAATATTACCAATGTTTTATTGTTTCTTCTAAAAAACCTCCAAGATGGCTGGGCACAGTAGCACATGCCTATAATTCCAGCTACTGGGGAGGCTGAGGCAGGAGGATTATAGGTTCAAGATTAGAGACAGCCTGCACATCCCAGAGAGACCCTGTCTCAAAATAAAACAAATAAAAATGGGGTTCTAAAAATATAAATGGTGAGATGCTGTGTCTGGAAGCCACTGACCGATCGAGTCAGAAAGTGAGGTTCTCTGGGCCCAGAGCTACTCAGGAAGAGACTTGTTCTCTGTCCTACCTGAGCTCCCAAGGGACTGCACAGACACTGCATCTGGAACGGCTGTCTCCTGTTCTCCAAGGATTGGGTTGAAGATGGGCTGTTAAGACAGAATCTGTGTGAGGGCCCCTAGGCTGCACCCACAGTTCACAGTTCCATCCAGCCTGTGAGGCAGTGACTTAGGCTGCACAGAACACAGCAGTCACAGCCATAATCACTAGGTTTAATCTCTAGGAACCGAGTGACTTCCAGACCTAAGCTGTGAGATGCTAGCTCTTGTGGACTCTCAGTTTAACCTCAGCACTTCTCACACCTCAGCCAAAGTCAGAGACAGTGAGCATGTGCGTCCGCTGTAGCTGTTTGGGAGCTCTAAGCTGAGATCTGGGCCTGGGATATAGCTCAGTTGGTAGAGTGCTGCTCTGCAGTCTCTGAGGTCCCGAGTTCAATTCCCAGCAGCACAAAATGGGAGAAGGACGTGGCAATCCACTCCCAAGGCAATCCCGAAACAGTCAGCCATTGAAAACCCTATGAGGGTCGCTATGAGTCGGACTCAACGGCACCTAACAACAACAACAACAATAAGCTGAGATGTCTCCTACCTGAATCCCAACTTTGGCTTACATAGTTTTTTGTTTGTTTGTTTGTTTGTTTTTGTGGTACTGGGGGTTGAACCCAGGGCCTCACACCTGCATGCTCAGCAAGTGCTGGACCACTGAGCTATGCCCCAGCCCATTATTTTACTTTTTGAGACAGGTTCTCGCTAAATTACACAGACTGCCTCTGGTCTTGAACTTGCGATCCTCTTGCCTCCGCCTCCTCAGCCCCTGGGATTACAGGCTTGTACCACCACACCCGGCGGCTTACACAGTTTTTAGGATGCACCTACTGTGTGCATAAGGCTGGTGGGTGGCCCTGCATGGCCGGGCAGTGGCAGGAGGCCAAGTCAAGGCTGAGCATGGGGAGGGGTCCTCAGACCCTGGTGGACAGGCCCCTTCCCTCATAGGCCTGTTTCCCACCCCCGTCTGAGTGGCAAGAGGCAGATCGTGAGCCCAGTGTGTGGGTGACAAACTCGCCAGGAATGCTGGCAGATTTAAACCATATCGGGGGCATTTGTTCCTTTCTTTGGAAAGGTAAAACAAGAGAGGAGGGACAGAGCCAGGCAGCAGGATGGGTGCAGGGTAAGGAGCAGCCTGTGTGGGTACAAAGGGGCTCCTGCAGTCTCCAAGGCTGGAGATGTGAGCGCGTGTGCGCACGTGAGGGCCCGGAAGTTCCCCAGCCACAGCTGGCTCCGGTTTCTCTTCCACCAGGAAAGAGTTACCTGCTGGCAACTTTTGCAGCTTATTAGGTCCGTGTGTCCTGTTTATGCCCTTGTCTGGAGCAGGGGGAACACTGCATGCGCATTGCCTGGCCCGCCGTGACAGGGACGGACGGTCCTGACGCAGTCGAGGCTGCCTCCACATCTCCAGGTGCCCACAGACAGCCTCCGGCCTTGGCCTCTCCTGAGGCCTCGCTGATCCGCACCCCACCTCCCCTGTGGGCGGGGGCTCCGCTGGCTGCAGGAGCCTCCTTCCCGTTCTGCCTGTTGGGCAGAGGCCCTGCTGTGTCTCCAGCGGCTTCGTGATGTCTTAACCTGCAGAGCTCCTCAGAGGTCCATAGAAACTGCGTAGGGATCCCGGGGGACCATGCCTTCAGCCCTGGGGTTCCCTGTCCAACACACATGGGCTAGAACGGAGCAGATGTGTTCCACAGCAGTATGACGAGCTAGCAAACAAACCTTCCTCATCAGCCAGAGTTCCAGAGATGCTCTGGGCTGAGTTACTCATTTATCCTTGGTTAAAGCGATGCCTGTAAAGACATCTGTCTGAAGACAAAAAGCAAGAAAAGTCCCCACATGCTGAAGTCTCTACAGGTCCCTGTGACCTGGGTCCTCCAGTTCCTTCTACTTAGTTTGCACATTGTTGTTGTTGTTGTTGTTGTTAGGTGCCGTTGAGTCAAGTCCGACTCATAGCGACCCTCATAGGGTTTTCAATGGCTGACTGTTTCGGGATTGCCTTGGGAGTGGGTTGCCAGGCCCTTCTCCCATTTTTGCAGTGCTGGGAATCGAACTCAGGACCTCAGAGACTGTAGCTCAGCGTTCTACCAACTGAGCGAAATCCCAGCCCAGTTTGCACGTTAGGACCTTTAAAAGAATCTTTGGATGTGGGGGGTTAACATTGCAGCTACCTAACTAAAGTTAGCCAGGACTATTAAAGAACGCTTTCTCAAAATGAATACTTTTTCCTAGTCAAAAACGTACCTGTGCAGCTGGCAAGGAGAAATGCTGTGCTTCACGGTGGATTTCGCGCTGGGCTTCAGCTGCTTTGACAGCGAGACGAAGGTGAGGTGCAGGAGATCAGTGCGTGTGGCCGTTGGGGGTGCAGTTTAACTTCCTTCCAGAGATGCCCAGGCGGCCTCCACGCCCACCAATAGGACAGCTCACTAAGTGGTGCCTTTGTAGCCTGACTGCCCCCTGACGGCTCCAGGGTCCATGGTGTTCAGAAGCCCTGAAGTGCGAGCAGTGGAAACACCAATCCCAAGGGCGTTTGGCGACCACAGTGCATGTGAGGGTGGGGGAGACAGCATGGGGTTGAGGTTGGGGTTCTTGTCCCTGCTCAGAGGAAGGACCCACCAGGCCAAGATAAACACTGGGGAAGGAAGTGTTAGCAAATGTCTGCTTAAAACCTGAGCATTTTCAGTAGCAGGAATTCAGCATCTATATGCGGTAGAATTTCGCAAATAGACAGCTTTCCTTGATTTCAGCTTTACTTGATTAAAGAGGCAATGTGACAACAGGGAATTAGATCCATTTCCACTAGCATCGGAGGGTTCGCCCAATTACATACCTGTAAAGAAAATATTTTCCAATGATAAAACCAGTATTTTGTCATGTAATATTTCTCACACTCTACTTTGTTAGCTAATTATGATTGGAACGAGAAAGTATCTGTATGGTGAATGCTGCTGTTAACAAAGTGTCAACAAATTTAGTGTCAAAGTCTAGCTGGCTTTCAGTATCAAGTCCTGAGCTGGGCAGAGCCTGTATACAACACAGAGGGAGCTCCTGGGCATGGCGGGTCAGCGATTTCTGCAGGTGGCTTGGGCGGGAACGAGGGGGCAGCGTGATACAAAGCTCAGTTGGCTCACGTTGAGCTGCTTTGGGCTGCTTTCCTTTTGGGGTTGAAGCACAGGATGCTCTTATCGCCAGGCTCAGGCTGCCTGTGCCCCTGCAGGCTGCTTGCTGTGGATTTGCAATTTTTAGGGAAATCTGGTCTGTTTGGGATTTTCCTGTTTTTGTTAAGCTTGACTGTATGGCGCTTATCATGACTGATTCTGTCTCAGTCTTCAGGGCCTCATGCCAGAGCTCAGTCCAAATCAGTGTCCTCCATGAATTTCACTGGACGCCATCTTCATTATGGTCATTACAGTATGCACAGGATTTCAGGTGCCTGCCTGGGATCTCTCAGCCCGCTCAACCTCCCCTTTCCATTGCTCCAAGTCCACACTGAGTCAGTGATGCCTCATCTAAGGCTCCTGAATGTCAACATTTATTTTCTCATTGTTGTTGTTGTTGTTAGGTGCTGTCGAGTTGGTATCCGACTCATAGAGACCCTGTGTACAACAGGCGAAACACTATTGTCAATGCTTCTCTGCTGTTCATAGGGTTTTCAATGGAAGATTGATTTTTGGGAGGGGGTTGCCAGTTCCATCTCCCAAGCCTGCAGCACAGCAGGTGCTGCAGCAGACTGGCTCAGCAAATAGCAAGGCAGTGCAGCCCTGTTCTCCCCCGAGCCCAGAGCTTTCTCCTGGGGACCCCAGTCAGCAGTCAGTCAGCAGTGCCCTTTGCCAGCCGGCAGCCCACCCACCTCCATACATCCCTGTGGGGCATGGCCCTGGCAAAGGACTCACTCCAGCTATGAGCAGGAACCAGCTGCCAAAGACCTGCCATCTGGTGGCGGCGGGGGGAGCTGAGCTACGTTGCCCGAAAAGGAGGCTTATGCCCACGGCTGCTCTGAGAAGCCTTGAGAAAGGCAGGCTCAGAGGCTGATGCCCACGGTGGCTCCTTGCTTCTGTCTTCCCAGTAAAGACACCGACTCCAAGTGCTCTGCTCCAGCAGCTCTTTATTGCTTCGTCTGTCCCTGTCGATGGAATGGACGCAGACTGCTCTGTGTACCACCTTTATATACTCTCCAGGGACTAGCTGGAGACCAATCAGAGGCAGTCACCCCCTATGGGTTTTGGCCAATCAGGGGGAATGCAAATTTGGTTTTGTAAAAGTAGCCAATCAGGGATGGTTCCCGAATGGTCCAATCAGGAGCCGTTTGGTGGTTTGGAAACAGCCAATCAGTGTCAAGGGTCCTGAGGAAAGGGATTGGGTGCCAGTGTCATCTTTGGAAGCTCGATGACCCTGAGTTCCTGGATGTAGGGCAAAGGTTACTGCCTGGGGAACAAGCCTTAGACCTCCAAGTGGGCCTAGATAGGCCCCAGGGCAAACTGCCTCTCTAGGTAGTGCCCTACAGGAAGGGATTTCACATCTGCATCCGACATCACAAGCCATCGTGGGTGGTTTTAGTCTGGGGTCGAGTCCACAGGTGACTTCCTCATCCCCCTCAGATGTTCCTCCACTGTGCCTGGTCCCCATGGTGCCTGCCAGGTGCAGGGCCTATGACTTCCTGTGAGTGTCCTTCTGAACATAGCTGTGCTCTAGGATGAGAGCCTTCTGTTCAGTCTGCAGCGCAGGAGGCCTGGCGCATGGCTTCCATCTCTCCCGCTCCACCACGAGCAATCTTGGGCCTCAGGAACCCTGCTCTGAGACTCTCCAGCCTCCACCTCACATCAGGCTGCCACAGCCCACTGACCTGCGGTCCCCAGGCCACATTGGTGTCTCCTCTGCTGCTCCTGGCAGTGTGTGGTGTGGCCTGTGGGCAGAGCCCTCCCCCGGGGGAACCCACACAGCCACCGCCCTGCTGCAATCTCACCAGGCCCTGAGTTGTGCCTCCGCCGTTGGTGGATTCACACTCGTCTTGTTCTGAGTGGGGATCTTCATGGTCCCCAGAGGATCTGTGAGAGGCCTTTGGTGATCCTAGGGGAGGGCCTTCCTGCCTCCCTCCACCCTCAGTGTGTGGCCAAGCCAGGGCAGCCCCATCAGGGGGGCAGCCGGGTGTGAGTTCCAGCCCTGGTGACCTGGAGGGAGGTCCCAGGGTTCTGCTGTTCCCTCCCTGCTCCTGTGAGACGCCGTGGGAAGATCCAGCCTGGTCATAGGAAGCAGCCCTTACGCGTCCAGCACCAGCCTTGCACAGCCCTTTGGCCTTGCGTGTGGCTAATCCCAGACAGGCACATTTGCCCTCCAACATGGAAGCAGCCAGGCACTCTGGGAACTGAGTTGGCATGTTGAGCTGTGATTCACAATGCCACGTTCTCAGAAGCTGCATCTTACAATGCCTCAGCAAACATTAAGCGATTTTTGCAGCCATAGTAGAGGGCAGCATTGACCCTTTCCAGTTGGTCTAAGGAACATAAGGCTGACTAATGGCACGTAGCCACTGGTGAGGGGACCAGGTCAGGATCCAAGGTTTCTGCTGTCTGCTCTCCAGACCGCGCCTCCTGTAGGACAGCAAGACCTGGACCTTCCAGTGGGCTACAGTTCTCCAAGCAGAAAAGGGGCAGTGCTCTGAGAAAGCTTCCAGGTTAGCCGGGCACGCCTGTAATCCCAGCGGCTCAGGAGGTGGAGGCAGGAGGATGGCAAGTTTGAGACCAGAGGCAGTCTGTGTAACTTAGCAAGACCCTGTCTCAAAAAGTAAAAAAGTAGGCTGAGGGTGCAGCTCAGTGGTCCAGCACTTGCAGAGCATGCAGGTGCGAGGCCTTGGGTTCAACCCCCAGTACCACAAAAAAAAAAAAAAAAAAAAAAAAAAGTTTTCAGGCTGTGTAAGAACTCTGACAGGGCAGAGGCAGGACTGGGGACCAGAGATGCTGATGTGCTGTGTGACTCGGTGCTGGAGTGGGATGAGAAGCCGCTGGGCATGAGGGTCAGTTTGCACAATGGAAGAAGAGGCAGGCAGAGGCTGTGACAAGGCTCCACGTGCGGGAGGTGGGCAGGGTCCTAACAAATGACGGTGTTTATCCAAATGGACCCTTTCAGTTATTAACATATGCAAATTGGGTAAATGAGCCCTTGCTTAAATATCACCAATTAATTTCCTTCCTTTGCAGAGCGTGCTCTGGAGATTTAAGTTCTCTCAGCTTAAGGGGTCTTCAGATGATGGAAAAACTCGAGTGAGGCTGCTGTTTCAGAATCTGGACACGAAACAGATCGAGATGAAGGTAGGGATGGCTTATCCTGTGCCCAGACACACGCCGAGTCAGACAACGGTCAGCAGGTTAAAACGACCACACGTGACGTGGACGAGTCGGGGCTGAGCATGAGCCCTCTGGCAGTCCCCTGCCAGGCTGGGCGACGGAGCCTGAGCTTCCTGTCGGACGGGGCCTACCCTAAGGCTGTGGTCAGTGAAACTGAGTACTTGGTTCTACTGAAAATCAGCAAAATATTAGCAGGAAGTCAATACTTTAAAATACTCCAGAAGTCAAAGTTTAATGGGAGGGTTTTACAAACTGAATTAGGTAGGTGATGAATTGTCTGTAGTGTCCAGAGCAAACGTCTCTGTCCTTAGACATGACTGTCAAAAGCATTACATTTAGTGTCACTTTACTATCAACAGGTCATTTTTTCATATTTTTATAGAAATATGTCACCAACACACTAGTTTTAGTATAAACTATTGACAAAGTAAATATACATTGTGTGCATTGAAAAATAACTTTTTAGAAGTGTGAGAACATGAACACATTATTTGGAAACAGAATGGCGGCTCTGCCCAAGCTTCTGTTGTTGTTGTTGTTGTTAGGTGCCGTCGAGTCGGTATCCGACTCATAGCGACCCTCATAGGGTTTTCAATGGCTGACTGTTTCGGAATTGCCTTGGGAGCCTTGGGAGTGGGTTGCCAGGCCCTTCTCCCATTTTTGTGGTGCTGGGAATTGAACTCGGGACCTCAGAGACTGCAGAGCAGCGCTCTACCCACTGAGCTAAATCCCAGCCTGGCCTTAGTGGTAGGTGCATAAAATTTAATAATAGTCATATTAACTGCCCTTCGTTGTAGACATATGGATATTTTTCTATCACCGACAACATTGTATTTCAGGACAGATCTTGAATGTCTTTTTTGATGATGAATGCAACCCCATTTCTCTTCAGTTTACTGTTCCCAGCATAGTAGGCCATATGATTATCTGACTCAAAAAGGCCCATGCCAGTCCATTTTAGCTCATTGATGCCTAAAATGTCAATGTTTATGCGCTCCATTTCTCTTTTAATGATTTCTAATTTTCCTAGATTCATACTGCATACATTCCATGTTCCAATTACTAGTGGATGTTTACAGTTATTTCTCCTCATTTTGAGTCATGCCACATCAGCGAATAGAGGTCCCTGGGGCTTTACTCCATTTCCGTCATCCTGGTAGACTCTACTTTGAGGAGGCAACTCTTCCGCAGTAGTCTTTGGAGTGCCTTCCAACCTGGAGGGCTCATTTTCCAGCACTATATCTGACAGTGTTTCTCTGCTATCCATGGGGTTTTCAATGGCTAGTTGTTTCAGGAGTGGCTCACCAGGTCCTCCTCCCTAGTCTGTCTTAGTCTGGAAGCTCAGCTGAAACCTTTCCGGCACGGGTGACCCTGCTGGTATCTGAGATACTAGTAGCATAGCTTTCAGCCTCATCGCAACGCACAAGCCCCCACAGTGCAGTAACTGAGAGCCTTGGCGGGGGGTGGGGGGGTCAGGTATTAGGGACTTTAAAACCAGGATGTCAAGCAACCAAAGAGAAACAGGTAATCTGGACTTGATCAGAATTACAAACTCTTGTGCATCAAAGAGCATTTTGCTGTGTCCCCATAAATTTGTTCAGGTTGTGTTTCATTTATCTCAATATATTTTTTAATCTTATTTTGGTGTGTTCTTTAACCCATTGATTATTCAAAAGAATCTTATTCTTTTCTACATATTAATGACTCCTCCATTTTCCTTCTGCTATTCAATTCTAGTTTAGTCCTGTTGTAGTCAGAAAAGATTCAAGGCATGGTTCGGTCTTCTATTTGTTAAGACTTGTGACCTAATCATGACCTGTCCCAGAGAATGTTGCATGTGCCTTGAGGAAACCTCATGTTCCACTGTGCTGGATGCAACTTCTCTGTGTGTCTGCCAGACCCAGCCAGCCACACTGTCGACCATGCCTCTGGTCTCGAACTTGCGATCCTCCTGCCTCTGCCTCCCGAGTCGCTGGGATTACAGGCGTGTGCCACCACGCCCAGCTCTTTGTGAAAGTCTTGGCACATGTGAAGCTTCTCAGAAGGACCCTAAGCCTCATGAACACTTTACTCACTCAGCATCACTCAGAAACAGTCAAAGTCATGATTTTTTTTTGTATGTGTATCTGACAGTTTCATATTAATTTACACGCAGAAGAGGATCTTAAATTGGAAGGAAAAGAAGACTCCTTTGGGCTGAGGTTTAGCTCAGTTTGTAAAGTGCTGCTCCGTACACTCTGAGAACCCTGGTTTTGGCCCCAGCACCACAAAACTGTAGGACTGGGCAATCCAGTTCTGAAACGATTCCAAAACATCAGCCCTTGGAAACGCTGTGAGGGTCGTTATGAGTTGAACCCAACTCGACAGCACCTAACAACAACTTGGTCCCTGGTGCCAGGAAGTCAGGGCGACCCCATGAGCATGGACGCTAGCTCTCTCCCCATGGACTCAGTACGTCTCACCCCCAGTCCTTCCAAAGTGATGCCCCAGCCTCCCTCCTCCAGGCATCCAGGTCACCCTCCCACCAGACACTGGCTGGCCTGCCTGGTCCTGAGCCCCAGCAAAGGAGCAGTTTCTACAAGGAGGGCATGATGTGGAGAGATCAAGACAGGGGTGGGCAGATGCTCCCTGTGAGGGAAGGTGGAAGTGTCTGGCAATGCCGAGTCCTTGCCCTGTGGAGAAGAGCTCAGAGGCACCAACACTGGAGCCAGAAGACTGCTGTGCCCTTGGCCAGCCACCCTCCCTGCTCCTGGGCGGGCGGCTCCCTTACCTTCCCCCCACCTGCCACCAATAGCAGCAGGGGTCCTTCTCGATGCTTCTGGCAGCACGCAGGGGAGATGACGAGCCAGAACTAGCCATTTTCCTGTCTGATGTCATCTCAGCAGTTTAGAATACGCTAGAATCTTGCTGGGCTTGGATTTACCTCAGTTGGTAGAATGCCATTGTGCAGTCTCTGAGGTTCCGGGTTCGATTCCCAGCACCACAAAATGGGAGAAGGACGTGGCAACCCACTCCCAAGGCAATCCCGAAACAGTCAGCCATTGAAAACCCTATGAGGGTTGCTATGAGTCAGATACCGACTGGATGGCACCTAACAACAACAACAACAACAACAACAACAACAACAACGTGTGTGTGTATGCTTTCTTAGAGCTCACAAAGTACAGGATTTGTGAAATATTCTTAAGTGCGCTTTTCCGGTAACTGCAGTCATACCTGGTTTTCTCTCAGGAGCTGGAGTTCCAGGACCTGACGGCCGTCCTGCACTGCATACACTCCTTCATCGCTGCCAGGGTGGCCGCGCTGGACCCCGTGTTTGTGGACAGCCAGAGTACGGCAAGGAGATCCATGGGCCGCAGCTGCAAGTGCATCCGTGGGTGCTGCAATAGTGAATTATTTTCCTAAGCCGTGGTCTCTCCCGCACAACAGCGCCACTTTGTAAGATTTGATAAAAAGCCTGTGGTAGTGGTAACAACGAAACGCATCGCCAGTTCCGCAGATGGTCGCGCTTGTTGGATCTGACGGGGCAGAGCAGACCTGTGCACACAGAGCCTCGGAGGCAGGACACAGACCTCAGCGCCTCCGCGTATCCCAGCCCGGTGACTCAGTGTGCCGGCAGGGCCAGCCCGCTCTCACTGCCCACACCGTCAAGTCCAGATTCCTCCATTGCCTGGTCTGTGAAAACATCAAGTCCAGATTTTATTTTCTTAGAATAGACAATGGACCAGTGGACGAGTCGAGACCTCCCCGCTGACTTGTTCCTCAAGAGGAAATGCTTCCGCTGGGGGGGCTGCCACTTCCCCTATTTCTCAAGTGGGAAGCAGCGAAGGGTTGAGAAATGGGTCGTGGAAAGAGGAAATTAATTTTAATTACCTAGTTTTAATATTAAATGCGTATTATTATATAATTAAATTATTTGTTTAAATAAACTTTTTTTAACTTTTTTTCCTAATTCATCGAATATAGCCTGTGTTTTGTTTTGCTAGTTTCTCATGTATGTTTATGGTTTGTAGGCAGGGATGCTTTTATTTTTATTATGAAAGGCAATTTGATGGAGCGCTTGAGTTTTCCCTCAGAAATACAAACTGTACAGGAAAAGGCGGACCGCGCACCCATTCTCAAGACTTCAGGTGCGTGGTGAACGGAAGCCACGGGCCGGGAGCCCAGGAGAGTCAGTGCACAGAGGATCCTGCTGGGAACACAGCCCTTGGCTGCTGAGGCTCCTTCCCGATTGGTGCTATGGATCCGGCCGCCCTCCGTGGCCCCCACCTCACACCACCTCTGTTCGTCAGATACTTGGGGGGAAGAAATATTTCCAAGGTGTGGAACGCTATGATCAAGGCTTCCTGTGAAAGCGCGGCCTCCTTTCCACATGATGCGTACTCACCCCACCTCTGTCTTCTGTGAAGCTCCTCTCAGGACTTCGGGGAGGGTCCAGCAGGCATGGAGTGTTTGGGGTGAGCCGTCACCTTCTGCTGTGCGGCTGTCGCAGGGCGCCAGGCAGCATCGTCTGTACAGCTGGTTCTTTTATTGTCGCCCAAGCTTCCTGACAATGCAAATGTCAGTAGCAACAGGAGTCAGGACTCTCTGAAGGAGCCACCCACAGAAGAGGGAAAATTAGAAATGTCCGTTCTTTGTTTTCTCTTCCAAAACACATACTCTGATCACACTGAACAGATTCTCGTGTTCTTGCCTTAGGCAAAAAGCCAAAACCCACTCTGAAACAGAAGATTTTTTGCACTAGAGCAAGGGAAGTGGAAATGTTTTCATTTTGTCTTCTATGAAGAGCCTCAGAGTTTCAAAAATGTACCTTTACTGGATCATAATGGAGATAATATTTTCTTTTTTCTTTTTTCTTTTTTTTTTTTTTTTTTTTTTTTTTTTTTTTTTTTTTTTTTTTTTTTTTTTTTTTTTTTTTTTTTTTTTTTTTTTTTTTTTTTTTGCGGTACTGGGGATTGAGTCCAGGGCCTCGTTGCCTGCATGCTCTGCAAGTGCTGGACCACTGAGCTGCACCCCCAGCCCATTTTTTTTACTTTTTGAGACAGGGTCTTGCTAAGTTACACAGATTGCCTCTGGTCTCCGACTTGCCATCCTCCTGCCTCTGCCTCCCGAGCCACTGGAATTACAGGTGTGCACCACCGTGCCTGGCTTGGAGATAATATTTTCTGAGGAAGATCTGATGTTAAAGCTTATTTTTGTGTTTGTGCGGACACAATTTTTTTTCTGGAAAATGCACATCTTTTTAAATGAAAAAAGAAAAAACCTTTTCTTGCAAGGAGTCAGGTGGCCAGATGCCAGGGTGGTCCTCTGCACTCCGCAGGGGGCGCCGTTAGCCCTGGCTTTGCTCCCGGTGGGACACAAGGACCTTAGTGTCTGCTCCCACTGTGCCCCTGGTGCAGAGGCTAGGGTGGGAAATTGGTTTATTCTATTTGGGAATGCCAGCGGTCCTAAGATCTTCTCAGCTCTGTGTTTGGAAAGTAGCAAAAGCCATGTGCGATCTCTGTGGATGACATTCCTGTGCACATTGGACAAGCTTCCTCCTCGCAGGCCCTGCAGCCCACAGCCCCATCTGGGGCAGCTGCAGTCCCAGGCTCTCACTTTCCAGGTGGAAAATCCAAGAAGGGTGGGGCCAGGCAGGCATCCAGGGCAGATGCAGTGGGCCAGCAGCCGCCAAGGCCAGGCCCTACCCTGTCAGAGACACCTGCACCCAGGATCCCGCAGAGCAGCTGTGGCTCTGGGAAAATGGCACCGTGACCTCACACACGTCGGCATTTTATGTCCCCTTCAGACAGTGAAACCAGAAAACTTTCCATTGATCAAGTATTGTTGTTGTTGTTAGGTGCCATTGAGTGGGGTCCAACTCATAGCAACCCTCATAGAGTTTTCAATGGCTGTTTCGGGATTGCTTTGGGAGTGGATTGCCCGCCATGGCCTTCTCCCGTTTTTGTGGTGGTCGTGAATGGAACCCGGATCCTCAGAGAGTGCGAAGCAGCACTCTACCAACTGAGCCAAACCCCGGGCCCAATCAAGCATTGTTGTTGTTAGGTGCCGTCAAATCGGTATCCCACTCATAGCAACCCTGCGTACAACAGGTGAAACACTATTATCAGTGCTTCTCTGCTGTTCATTGGGTTTTCAATGGCGGATTGTTTTTTGGGAGTGGGTTGCTGGGTCCTTCTCCCAAGCCTACAGCACCTGGTGTTCCCAGGCGGTCTCCTATCCAGGTACTAACCAGGCCCAACCCTGCTTAGCTTCCGCGATCTGACGGGATCAGATGCCACAGAGCTACGGCCTGCAGCTATAGCACAATCAAGTATTAGTAAAAGTGAAATACATTATTTTGTAAATTAATCCATGTTATTGAACTTGATTTAATCTACAATTTAAATATGGACATTTGGCAGAGTGTTATTCTAAGTAATTCTCCTTGACGATATTTGTTGATAAATATTCGTTTCTAAGTTTTATTCACGTCTTTTCAGAGGAAGGCTGGAAATGTCCCTAATCCTAAAAGGCAAAGAAACGAAATTACAGGTATTTCATTGTGTGTTTTAACGAGGCAAGGCACCCGGCCTGCGCGGGTGTGGTGCCTGCAGTTAGCGTGTGCAAAGCACGTTGGATTTTAACCATGTGGAGCCAGGAGAAACGATTGAACCCCGACGGAAGAAAAGCAAAGGATAAAAACCTCTTCCAGAAGAGATCAGATGCGACTCAACTACAGCTCAGCACTTTGGTCTCAAGCCAACAGCTACAAACAGATTTTAAAGAACAGAACTTGATTTGAGAAGACAGAAACAGATTAATTTAGCAGTGAATTTTGATGGATGCCACTTGGCACAGCAAAGACCAATTTTAGGAGATCCCTAGCAAATAGTGTAGAACACTTGGGACAATTTTTAAATGATTTGCATGAGATTATTTTTTCTCATCTTTTAACTTGAATATTAGTGATCCCCCAAGCTCATTTCAATTATCAAAGGAAAAAGACTCTCACTGCATATAATGTTGTTGTTGTTGTTGTTGTTGTTGTTAGGGCCATCTAGTCCCTGTCCCACTCATAGCAACCCTACATACAACAGGCAAAACACTATTGTCAGTGCTTCTCTGCTATTCATGGGGTTTTCAATGGCAGATTGTTTTTTGAGAGTGGGTTGCCAGGTCCTTCTCCCAAGCCTACAGTATCTGGTGTTCCCAGGCAGTCTTCCATCCAAGTACTACCCAGGTCCGACCCTGCTTAGCTTCCGAGATCTGATTGGATCAGACACCACAGTGGTACAGCTATAAGTGCTTTTTTAATCATAGAAGTTTAAAACCACCCTCATAATATAAATAAGTTGCTCAGACTCTCTTATTTTCAGTATAGAGTTGAACTCTGAATATGTGAATCCAGCCAATTAACACCTCTTAATAATCATCAGGGCTGGGATTTAGCTCAGTGGGTAGAGCACTGCACTGCAGTCTCTGAGGTCCCGAGTTCAATTCCCAGCAATGCAAAAATGGGAGAAGGGCCTGGCAATCCACTCCCAAGGCAATCCCGAAACAGCCAGCCATTGAAAACCCTATGAGGGTTGCTATGAGTCGGATACCGATTCAACGGCACCTAACAACAACAACAATAATCATCAAAATATGGATGTTGCCAAGACCTAACATTGGCATTCTTGGCCTACTACTTTTGTGTATTTTGTGAGTTTCCCCTGTAGGAAACTTGAAATGTCACAGCCCTGCCCATGGAATCTCAGCCAGCCAGAGTAGTCAGTGTCCCTGTACATGATTTGGGGGCCTGGTTCTCTGCCCATTCTGATTTACTGAACATATATCCCTAATTTCTTTACCTGCCTCTGGCTGGTGGAGAGACACTTAATTGTTGTCTCCTTGTAAAAAGCCGGGTAGGGTTTTTCAAAGCATAAATGAGACTAGGCAGATTTATTTTTCTTTTTCACGTTCGGGACCCGAGGATGGACAAGTGAATGGCATGTGATCGCGCCCTCTTGGTTTCCATGCTGTGGCACACAGGCTGTCAGAAGCAGAGACGTCAGCCTTTAGGGCGCTGTGCTAGGAGCCAGGGCTCTGCCTCATTCTGATAAGCAAGTGCCTCCTGGGTAATGGATTTCCCAGCTTTGTTTCTGGTCGTCACTTAGGGGATCAGAACCTCGATGATCCTTGTCATACCCCTCACGGGCATCACACGTGAAATCTGGGGAGTCCTCAGAATACCGGGGGAGGTGGGTATTGGTTTGACTGGTGCCCAGCGGAACAGTACCTCTTGGGGGGACGCATGGGTGTTTTAGGCGATGGCACTTGGGGCGCATTCGAAGTAGGGGTTTGTGGTGTGCTGGGTACTGCCCTGGGCCTGGTGCAGGGTCTGCAACAACAGCAAGGAGCAGGCTGGACATCCTGCCCACAGCAGCACACGCTGGGTATGACAGTGGCCACAGCTGCTGGAAACGCTACCGGGACCCAGGATGCCTGAGTGAGCACAGGCGGCAAACGGAGGTCCAGCAGCCATGGCCCTGGATCAGCTGATGCCCAGAGGAAATACAGTGTGCCCTCTGGGTGCTGTGCTTCAAGCAGGACAGCGACATGCTCAGCCCAAAGAGTGACCATTGTTGCAAGTGTCCTGTGCTTTCTATAAGATACAAGTCTCCCCAGCAGCTCAGGAGGCCGAGGCAGGAGGATCGCAAGTTCGAGACCAGAGGCACTCTGCATAACTTAGTGAGACCCTGTCTCAAAAAGTAAAAAAAATGGGCTGGGGGTGCAGCTCACTGGTCTAGCATTTGCAGAGCATGCAGGCGCGAGGCCCTGGGTTCAACTCCCAGTACCGCCAAAAAAAAAAAAAAAAAAAGGAAAAATAAAAGTCTATAAGACACAAGTCTCTAGCACGTGCCAGCAATGAAGATACATATTTTTATAGAAAATAGGAAGCTGGTTTATTTTATAGCCCTGGACAGTTTGTAACAGTGCACAGAGACCGCACGTCTTTAGCAGAATTTCCCAAACTCATAAAGTTCTGTTCGTATGTTTTTATTTTAAACCGCAAAGGCACTACTCACATTACCAAACGTCCTTGGTCTTGATAAGAAAGAGCGCATTTATAGGAGCCTGGTTAAGGAGTTAAGGAGTAGAATGAACAAACTCTACCGTGCAGTGTGAAACCCATCTCTTCTATATTATTCGTGTTTCCAGTTGTCAAAGTGATGACACCCTGGGAAGAACTGTGTCGAACTGAGCTATGTGATTTTTTGAAATTCAGCTGACTCAGTCTCATCCTAGAGGATATTCATTTATTCATTCCAAAAGCGCAAGTGGGTGAATGCCCACCGTGTGCTAGCTGTTTAGTCACTGGCCACTGAGGACGGTGAGACAGGAGCCATTGCGTGCACGGTTGGAGGAACAATTCCCCTTCAGGGGGGCAGGCTGGCCGGACTTCTGCTTGACCTCCATGCCCAGCACAGAGGCAGCGGCACAGCGGAGCACGCCCTGTCCCTGTGGACGGTTCCTGGGTGATGTCGGGCTGATGGGCGTCCTGTGGGGTCCTCCGTCCTTCATGTGGTCACCAGACTCAACTCCATTTTATGAAAGACAACTTCAAGGTGAGTCTGACGCTGCCCAGAAGCTCAGCACAACTGTGGCTCTGCCAAGCCCTGGCCAGGGCAGCTTCAGAGGGTGTCTGGGCTCACCTGACTGCCTGGGAAACAAGGCATCCTTCTTGACCTCTGCCCTTAGCTTCAAACACAGGGCACGGGAACCTGAGGGGCTGCCTGTGCTACTTTAAGTTGTAGTAGCTTTAAAGGGTAGGGCTGGGATTTAGCTCAGTTGGTAGAGCACTGCGCTGCGGTCTCTGAGGTCCCAAGTTCGATTACCAGCACCGCAAAAATGGGAGGACGTGGCAATCTACTCCCAAGGCAATCCCGAAACAGTCAGCCATTGAAAACCCTATGAGGGTCACTATGAGTCAGACACGACTCGACGGCACCTAACAACAACAGCAAGCTTTAAAGGGGGGGAGGGGGTGTAGACAGAGCCTAGCCCCTGGCCAGATCCCCTTCCTGGCACCCAGCTGCCCTCACTCATTTCTACATCACCCAGCTGCCTTTGTACCACAGCAGAGCCTGGCAGGGAAAGGCTGGGTTGGGCAGAGCTGGGCTGAGCTATGCTGTGCAGAACTGGGGTGAGCTGGGCTGGGCTGAGCTGGGCAGAGCTGGGCTGAGCTGGGCTGGTCTGGGCAGAGCTGAGCTGGGCTGGGCTGGGCAGTGCTGACACAATGCCAGGACCTGAAACCTGGTCAGCACCTCCCCTGCCGTCAGTTGCCTTCCGGGTACGATATTCATCTTTCATTCAGAAACCATCTCCAGGGCGGCTCCACGTGGACACTGTGAGGGTAGAGACTTAGGAGGTGATGACGCCCACGTGTCCACAGAGAGGACAGGCACCTAGGCCAGTGGGCAGGGAAGCCAGTGCCTGGGACAGCTCAGAGGACAGCCCCATCAGGCACAGAGAGGATGCACATGGCCAAGCCGTGCCCTGGACCATAGGAGGCTGGCAAGGGAGGACGAGGAGAGCAGAGGTCTGGAGAGGGGAGAGGACAGCGTGGCAGAGGCCCTCAGCGGGGCCTCCCACCAGGTGCAGAAGCCCAGAGGCAGCCGCTGCTGGGCGAGGGGCAGGATATGGAGACCAGGGTCTTGTGTGCCCTGCGTGGAGCACCCCAGCACCCTCTCCTCCTTGCATTTGTCCACCCAGCACGTCTGACCACTTCCCAGCCACAGGACGCTGAGATTGCAAAAGCTCCCGCTGGCTCTTTGCCTTCTAGAGACTCCACCACGGCCACAGAGATGGCAGAAGGTGACGCACCGGCCCCAGGTGAGGAAGGACCCCCTTCCTCGGGCACGCGGGAAGGGAGCCCGAGGCAGCGCCCAGGGCTGCATCGCCCGCAGGCCTGGGGGCGAGGGCTCCGGGAGGTCTCTTCCTGCCTGTGCCTGGGAGGGGCCAGAGACGGGCAGCGGCTGGGCTGATGCCCCGAGGGACACTGACAGTGGAGTCTGAGGCCCCAGGACTGAGAGGGAAGGACGGCGCTGCTGGTGCTGGAGTCGCGGGGATCTGGGAGGCAGTAAAGCAGCTCGGCAGGGGCTGATCGGACCCCCTTCCTGCTGGAGAAGTCCCGTGGGCGGGCCTGGGGCAGCTGGGCTCCAGCTGCGTAACCAGGACCGGTTATGGGCACGGACTCTGGAGACCTGACCTGTGCGGGAGAAGCCAAGTGGACCCAGGTTTATTCATCCAGCCAGAGAGCCAAGGCCAGGACCGCGGGCCTTGCAGCCCTGGCTCAGCTCTTGCTGTGTTGAGCCCCTGGGGGCCCAGCTGTGCCCAGTCACAGGCCCAGTCGGGGTAGGTGAATCAGGGGCACAGCTGAGCCAGGAGGGGACAAGGGTGTCTGCGGGGATTTCCTGTACGTGATTCACAACGCCTGCCTTAGCTGCTCTGGGTGGTGCTGTTTTGCCAGTGGGTGACCACAGGCCAGAGGGTGTGGGCGAGCCAGGCACCCAGACCCCACCTACCCCGTGCCCTCCTGGTGCCTTAAGAAGGGTGTTTCCCAGGCGTCCCTCCTCCAGGACACACCAGGGCAGACCTGAGGCTTTACTCAGGTCATACCTGGGAATTACGACTTCCCTGTGGGAGTTTTTCATTTGACAAAGAGCCTCTGGACTCTCTCAACTCAGCCTGAAGGAGTAACTGTGGCAGTGAAAACACCAGAGAGAACAGGTCCCGTGAGCAGCAATGTGGGCGCAGGCCCACGTTGTGGTGACCCCAAGATGCCACGGTTCTCAGGACGTCTGTACACGGCACAGGGCACAGGCTGATGGCGGACGGCACCAGTGCCTCTTCCCCCCGGGCTCTGAGGAGAGGCCAACGAGACCTGACAAAGTTGCGTGGAAAGTCTGCTCCCTGTGCTGTCTGCTGGCAGGAAGAGAGCCTTCCCAGCCTTCCCAGAGGCAGCCTCCTCTAGTCCAAGATTTCCTTAAGACAGCCGTCCGATTTTGCCACAAATCAAACTGTCCTGTCCATCATCACACTCCAACCAAGCCCTGCATGGTACGCCGCTGTTGTCATGGCGGCTCTGCGGAGAACAGAGCACACGCTGGAGAAAAGCTCTGCACTGTGCTCCTTTTGGGAAGACTCAGTTCTCAGCACTTGTCCTAAGCACTCATGTGACACAGTCACCAGCCCCCAGCAGGACAGGAACAGGCGACTTGCATTTGCACAGTGCGGTAGACGGTCCTAGGAGAATAGGTCTCATCTGGGAAAAAATTTACATATCTAGGTAAGTTTTGTTTTGTTTTGTTTTGTTTTTGTTTTTTTGTGGGACTGGGGGTTGAGCCCAGGGCCTTGTGCTTGCATGCTTTGCAAGTGCTGGACCACTGAGCTGTGCACCCAGCCCATATTTTTTACTCTTTTGAGACAGAGTCTTGCTAAGTTACACAGACTGCCTCTGGTCTCGAACTTGCGATCCTCCTGCCTCCACCTCCTGAGCCGCTGTGATTACAGGTGTCCACCACTGCGCCTGGCCCTTTGTAAGTTTCTTGAGACGTCAATTATCTTTTTTTTTTTAACTTTTTTTTTTTTTTTTTTTTTTTTTTTTTTTTTTTTTTTTTTTTTTTTTTTTTTTTTTTTTTGGTACTGGTTGTTGAACCCAGGCCCTCACACTTACATGCTCTGCAAGTGCTGGACCACTGAGCTGCACCCTCAGCCCATTTTTTAACTTTTTGAGACAGGGTCTCGCTAAGTTACGCAGACTGCCTCTGGTCTCGAAGTTGCGATCCCAGCCTCTGGGATTACAGGCATGCGCCACCGCACCTGGCACAAGACATCAATTATCTTGCGGAGAAAACTAACACTGAGTCTTAGGTACCTGGATAAAACTTTGCAGCACACTGACTTCTCTGTTCAGGACACATTGTCCAATCATCCGTGGCATCAGGGTGCACTGCCACGGAAAGGCCACAGCCTTCTCCAAGCGGGATGGCGCCCCTCACGACAGCACCTCCAAGTCATGCAGTGAGCCCTGCGGCCCAAGCTTGCCCAGCCTGGGTCATGGCCAACCCTTTTCAGGCCTCAGTTTCCCCATTGGCAAGATGAGATTCACAGTCCTCTCTCCCCCCCAGGACTGTGAGAAGGACAGAGAAACCACGCCTGAGGCAGGCATGGTGGCGCACGCCTGTAATCCCAGCGGCTTGGGAGGCAGAGGAGGGAGGATCACAAGTTCGCGACCATAGGCAGTCTGTGTAATTTGGCGAGACCCTGTCTCAAAAAAGTAAAAGAATGGGCTGGAGGTGCAGCGGGCCAGCACTTGCAGAACATGCAGGCGTGAGGCCCTGGGTTCAACCCCCAGTACTGCAAAAAAAAAAAAAAAAGAAGAAAAGAAAAGAAACCACGCCTGCTGGTGCCAATGCACAATCTCAGCTGTCCATCCTGGTTCCTTCAATAGCAATGAGTCACCTCTCAGTAACCCAAGACAAAATAATTCCCTACCCGGACGCCTCCTTGAGGTCCGGGGGCACAGCGCACCTGCAGCCCGTGTTTGACTCCAAGACCTGAGACATCCACTTGAGTAGAAGCCTCCCAACTCATCTCAGCCTCAGCCTCAGGGAGAGACCACAGGCTGTTTCTAGATGCAGAGTCCTCTCAAGCCCACTGAGCTCCAGGGAAAGATGTCATGCAAGGTCACTCCAGGACGGCTTCTGGGACAAAGAGCCCCAGGGGTGAAGGATGACACAGAAATTCCAGGTCGGGAAACTGCGCGTGTCTCTCTTGTCCTGACTCGGGGAGGTTGCGTCCTCCATCTTGGTGTCAGCATCTTCCCCACAGAACCTCGAAGATCACATTGGATGCAGAGTAGGCTGGGCTTTCTTCCCACCCACATCCTATTGGCAGAAACACTCACTTCCATGTAAACCCCGAACTGGGAAACACCTGCTCCCTGCGCCATCAGAAAATCAAAATGTTTTGGTGAATGTAGCACTGTCTTTTCTGCAGGTACCAAAAGTGTGAAAATCTGTTCCTTGTGTTGTTGGATAGTAGGAAGAGTAGTCTTCCCAGTGGAAACTGCTGAATCCCTGATTAATTTAAGGCCATTGTTGCAGACACTGTGTCAATCCAATCCATCTGCTGGAGGGTTTTCCTCTTTTGTGTTGACCTGCCACTCTCCCAAACAAGATGTCTTTCTCCAGGGATTGGTCTCTCCTGACTACATGCCCAAAACATGTAAGACGCAGTCTGGCCATTCTTGCTTCCAAGGAGCACTCTGGTTGCACTTCTTCTAGGACAGATCTGTTGGTTCTTTTGGCAGTCCATGGTATATTCAATAGACGTCTCCAGCACCACAATTCAAAAGCATCAATTCTTTTTCTGTCTCTCTTGTTCAATGTCCAGCTTTCACAACCATATGATGTGACTGAAAATACCATGGCATGAGTCAGATGCACCTTCGTCTTCAATGTGACATCTTTGC